>PVKE010031012.1:0-19265 GCA_004027555.1 Craseonycteris thonglongyai
TGTATTACTTTCATTTTGGTACTGTGATGGAACAAAACTGATTCAAATATGGCTTTTGATTAGAAAACAGATGGGTTCAGATCTGTCCCATGAACCAGAATAAATTTGTTGTCTAGTCCTTGAAGCAATTTATGTTCTTGGAATCAGTCTCCCAAACAGTGACAGATGTGAGGACATTGAGCTGTCAAGAACCTAATGAAGGGAAACTGAGATCACTAACCAGTTCCAGAGGAGAACTAAGTCTATTCCTTTTTAAAAGCTAATTATTTTGGACAACACACCTGTCATTAAGTAGCATAAGGACCTCAAAAAGAGCTATTTGTCTTGCTTGACTTCTCAGCCTGCCAAGTATTGTTGAAATGATGGATAATGTGGTAGTTCAAATTAAAAGGGCTTTCAACCGAATGATTTAGTTTGGGGACGTACAGAAGATTTTTTAAAAGTGTGCTAAAGTACACGTAAAATTTACCATCTTAACCATTTTTTGAAGTGTACAGTTCAATAATGTTAAGTACGTTCATATTGCTGTGCTTCTAATCTCCAGAACTCATTCTTAGAAGAGTAATATTCTACCCATTAAACAATTTCCCATTCCCCTCTCCTCCCAACCCCTGGCAACCACCATTCTGCTTTTTTGTCTCAATGAATTTGATTATTGTAGGTATCTTGTATAAGTGGACTTGTAATAATTTTTGTCCTTTTATGACTGTCTTCTTTCACTTAGCATCATGTCCTCATTGTTCATCCATGTTATATATAGTGTGTGTCAGAATTACCTTTTTAGGGATGAGTGATATTCCACTGTGTGTATAGACCACATTTTGTTTATCCCATCCATCTGTTGCTGGACACTTGGGTTGCTTCCACCTTTTGGCTGTTGTGTGTGGATAATGTTGTTATGAACACTGTATGTAAATATCTCTTAAGACCCTGCTTTCAGTTCTTTTGACTATATTCCCAGAAGTGGAATTGCTGGATAGGGAAGACTCTTTTTCTTTTGGATTTATAGGTGTTTAAAGCTGCTTGTTTTAGAAAAATGCCAGTTCCAAAATGAACAGATACCCTGATTTGTTACATGTGAGTTTATTTAAATATTTGTGGAAAGCAACTGGATTATTGGATGGTCTGTCTTAGGAAATTTACACATCGTTGAAGCCAAACGTTAATTAATTTTTGCTTTGAATTGATTTCTTCAAAGATACATTAAGGTATGAAGAAGAATTGAGATTTAAGTTATACTTAGCATCAAGAAGAGTCTGTAAAATGAACTTAAAGAAGGTAGCAGAGGGTGCCCCAGTTTGGTTCTCACCAGGGTGAGACCCCTGCCCAGTTCCTGCCCTGTGCAGCCCCAAGCCCACCTGTGGAATGAAACTTTGTGGAAAAACCAATGATATGCAACTGTGGAGACTGTTCTGGGCCCTCCCCTTTCTCTCTGTTTCTGTCTCTGTCTGTCTGTCTGTCTGTCTGTCTGTCTCTCTCTCTCTCTCTCTCTGTTAAAAACAATAAAAATAAATCTTTAAAAATAGAAGGTAGCAGAGCATGAAACTCATGAACAGGTAACCAGGGCCATGTGACCATTTCAGTATCGGTTAGCTTTTGAGGGGATGAGTTAACCTCTCAATCGGGAAGGTTGTTTTTAGGAGGTTTTTAATCAGTAAATTTCTATTATTGGGGAAGGTGGGATGGCTCAGTGGGTTGAGCGCTCGCTTTGCAGCGCCAGGGACCGGGGATCGAATCCCGGCCCTGGCCTGGGCGGACCCATGTGCTGAACTGGGGAGTGCCCCCAGTTCAGTTCTCTCTGTCTCTGTCTCTGTATCTCTCTCTCTCTGTCCAAAAAAAAAAATTCTATTATTTCCAAAGTCCTGTTTAAACTGCAAAAATACATTTTAAAGGAACACCATTCTAAGAGAGAGAAATTGTTCAATATGTCCCAAGTCTGCCTATACTTGGCTCTGTGGCAGCCCCCAAACTGAATGAAAGGTATACATTTGCTAGGAAGGATGATAAATTGCTAGAGCCTTTCATGTTTCGCAAGAGTTTTTTGAGGTGGTTGTCGCCTTACCCCCCAGTTATGATTATTTGTTTAAAAATAGGCTTCAGTAGTTTTGTCTGCTCTGTTAGGACTCAGGCAAGTTGAGAGAGACGATAAAAGAAAGAAGAGAAGAAATGATTTTTATTGAAACTAAAATAAAACATGTTTATTGAAAGAATATTACTTGCAGATATTGCTTACAGTTTTGCATGGTACCATGACAACTTTCATTTGTACACATCACCTGTTCAAGTCCTCCTGCATATTTGTATAGTTGACATACCGGTAATATTTATACCACTATACAATTCTTAAATTTTAGAATGCTGTGGAAACTGCATATTTTGAAGCTCCAAAAAATAAAGGATGAAAAACAAGTACGGTATTTTAATTCATCTGCTTTTTATCCCTCTAGATTTTATCTTTTTCTTGAAGAAATACAGAAACTAAGCAGAATTTATAACATTATGGGGTGAAATAAGTTCAGTTTGTTAGACTAACCTGCGGTGGCACTCAAGATGCCTCACCTGTAGCAACTGCAGTTTTGTTTTGTATCTTAAGGAATTTTGAATAAGTGAGTGAAATACATAAGGGGGATAGAGATGGTCTTCGTTACAGTTGAATGCCAACTAATGAACATAGAAGGAATAATGACGTTAGAAAAATCGCCGTTTTGCAATCATTAATTTTTGGATTTGTGAAAGAATCAGCAAAGGAAAAATTGAACAGAAACAAAATATTTATTATACATAGTTTCAGAGTATTTCCCCACAGATTACTTAAATTACAAAGAGAGATATGGTCACTTTACAGCAGGGAAAACTTGGGGGATACCATCTTGCCCAGGTGATCACCTCCTACTGGAGGCACCTCGAAGGACACAACAGCACCTGTCTGCTCTTCATGCCCAAAAGTATCACCTGAACCTATGAGGAAACTTCAGACAAACCAACCTGAGGGATTTTATAAGACAATTCTTCAAAAATATCAAGGTCATGAAAGTAAAAAAAAAAAACACCTAAGAACTGTTCCAGATTGAGAGACTAAAGAGACTTGACTCCTAAATGAAATGCATGATCCTAGATTGGGTCTTGCATCAAGGGAGAAAATTGTCATGAAAGGCATTATGGGAATAATTGGTGAAATTTGATATGGACTGTATTCCATATAAGAGTGTTGTATGAATGTTAACTTTTCTCAATTTGATAATTGTTCTGTGGTTATGAAGGAGAATGCCTTTGTTTTTAAAACATAACATGCCAAAATATTTAGGGTCAGAGACATGATATGTCTAACTCTCAAATGGTTTCAAAAAACACACACAAACAGATAAAGCAGGCAAATGGAACAAAATATTGATTGGTGAATCTGGGTGAAATAAGTATACTGCAGTCATTTGTAGTAATCTTGCAACTCCTGTTCATTTGAAAGTATTTCAAAAACCATTTTCTTGAAACCTGTTGTTTCAGAGGAATTGCTAAATACTGTATTGAATAGAGTGCTGCTTTCACCATTAAAACAGTATAATAGGTTCAGAGCCTCTTGGGTAACTAGATCTTTTTATTTTTTTCTATTTGCATTTTGATTAGTTGTCACAAGATGCCTGTTCAGACTAACTAGGATCTATTGGGTAGGCAATATTTTGAAAGTGAATTTAACACATAATCTTTTATGCCCAGTTACCTCTGCTTTTTCTGTAAGCAATGTAACTGCTGCAGCAAACAGTCAATATATTGATGAAATTAAATCTTACAAGATTCATGATACAGTTCACCTTACAGCAAGGGCTTAAAGAAATATTAACTCCCCAAGCTTGCATGAAGTCCCAATGACATGTTGTAACTATTACAAGCCCATATTTATCTTAATATTTGCTTTCCTTCATCTCCTAAGGAAATTTAGTCTCTTTTGTCTCTGTTCTGGGCCATTTCTTGGCTTCTGGTGACTCTGATTTAATCTGTTCAGGAATGCTAATCTCAAAGGAAAGATGTTAACCTATTTTGTTCTGTTAAATGTGAGCAAAGACTTCTCATTCCTGGTTAACGATTTCTCTGTTTATACACTATCTTTTTTAAAGAAGAATTTTAATTTTTTTTTTTACAGAGAGAGAGGGAGAGAGAGAGAGATACAGAGACAGAGAGACAACTGAACTGGGGGAACTCCCCAGTTCAGCATATGGGTCCTCATGGGCCGGGCCAGGATTCGATCCTCTGTCCCCAGCGCTGCAAAGTGAGCGCTTAACCCACTGAGCCATCCCGGCTTCCCCTTATACACTATCTTCTTAAAGGGAACATATTATTTTTCTTCCAAACATTGTAAAACCACTCTTTGAAACTGCGTAAATTTACCCAGGTTTGTTTAAAGTAATTTAGGTAGAACAATTATTTCTTTGTATTTTTCAAAGGAAAAAAGGATTGACTAAACAAAAATAGGGGCAGTTACCTGTTGTTGAACCCACAAACAATGAAAACAAAATATTGGTTAATGCACACAATCTCTAAAATAATGTAATAGTATTAGTTATACTTGTACAATTAATACTTTATTTAATGTGTTAGGTTGAACCATATGAAATTGCCAGTCTTCAACAGTTTTCAACTGATTTTAAAAAATGTCAATTTTACATAGTTTTAACCTAATTGTGACTTTGAAGGCTCCTAATGTCACTTAGAATTTTAGTCACTTTAAAATTCATTTTTATAAGCATAGTAGCTATTTGTATATAAACAAATAAATATTGAATATATATCTGCTTGAATAGGAGTAATTGTGATGCTTGTTCAAAAATGCAGGATAGAGTTTGTATTGCTAGTGTAACAAGGAAATGTGCAAAACATATTAACTATTCTTTATATTTGAGGGTATAAGATAAACATCACATTTAGGAATTTATACATTAAGTTTTATTGAGGTATAACTTGCATACAGTTAAATTCTACAATTGTAAGTATACAATTTGATGAGTTTTGACAAATGTGTTCGTAAGCACCATCACCCTAAAATGTTCCCAAGCGCCCCATTGCAGTCTGTTCATGCCCTTTTCCATCCTCAGCAAGTGAGTGACCACTGACCATTCTGTCACATAGTATTGCCAGTTCTAGACTTTCATATAAATGGAGTCATGTGGAATGTAGATTTTTGTGTCTGGATTTGTATTGTAAAGAGTGTTTTTAGGGGAAAGCCGGGACGGCTCAGCGGGTTGAGCGCTGGCTTTGAGGCCATGAGGACCGGGGATCGAATCCCGGCTCCGGCCCAGGCAGGACCCATGTGCTGAACTGCGGAGTTCCCACAGTTCGGTTCTCTAGCTGTCTCTGTCTCTGTCTCTCTCTCTATCTGTCAAAAAGTAAAATAGAAATAACTATGCACTGAAGACAAAAAGATAATTTCTCTCTATAAATGTGAAAAGATAAAAAAAAAAAAGAGTGTTTTTAATATTCTGTATATTATGACCTGACACTTTGAAAATCTTTCTGGATGAAGAGTTACTGCCCCTCCCTGGGCTAGCCAATTCTTTGAGATGGCAAAGAACCAGCCTGAGCATGCCTTTGATAAGCAAATTAAAGAACTGTTACAAATGAGGGTTGTCCAGAAGTATCCAGCCATGTAAACCATTCTTGTTATATTGACAATATTGGATTTTTTTCCAGACAGCCCTGGTATATGCAATGGAATATTACTCAGACACAAAAAGAACAAAATCTTGCCATTTGTGGCAACACAGATGGCCCTAGAGGGTATTATGCTTAGTGAAATAAGTCTTGGTCTGTTTCTAATGACTGATTTTTTCATCCTGGTTGTGAGTCATTTTCTTGCTTCTTTTAAGATTTATTTTTATTGTTTTTGACAGAGAGAGAGAGATACAGAGACAGAGAAGGGGGAAGGCCCCAGAACAATCTCCATAGTTGCACATCATTGGTTTTTCCACATAGTTTCATTCCACAGGTGGCCGGGGCTGCACAGGGCAGGAACTGGGCCGACGTCTCGCCCTGGTGAGAACTGAACTGGGGGCACTCCCCAGATCAGCATATGGGTCTGCACAGGCCGGGGCCAGGATTCAGTCCTCGGTCCCTGGGGCTGCAAAGTGAGCTCTTAACTCACTGGGCCATCCCGGCTTCCCCACCTGCTTCTTTTAATGTGTGGTAATTTTTTATTGGATGATAGACACTGCAAATCTTATGTTTTTGAGGTGTGTTTTATTGTATTCTTTTAATATATTTATTTATTTATTTATTTATTTTTGACAGAGAGAGATAGATAGAGATACACAGACAGAGAGAGAACTGAATTTGGGGCAGCTCCCCAGATCAGCATATGGGTCTGCACGGGCCGGGGCTGGGATTCGATCCTGGGTCCCCGGCGCTGCAAAGTGAGCTCTATAACCCACTGAGCCATCCCGCTTCCCCAATTGTATTCTTTTAAAAGACAGGTTTTGTTCTGATGCTTTCGTAAGTTATTTGTGGTCAGTTTGATCCTTTTGAATCTTGCTTTTAGACTTCATTAGGGTACATATAGAATAGCCTCCAGCCCTATTATAAAGCAGTATTCTTTCCTGAACTCTTACTAGACAATCCTTTTATTAACAAAGGCTTTCTGCTCTCGCTAATGGAACCACAAATTAGTCGTGGCTCTGTCTGAACTCCAGGAATTGTTCGGCTTACTGCTTTGTGGGAGTGAGTTCTTTTCCTAGCCTCACAGATTTCCACCCCACATGTGCAGATCATTATTATTCTGCAGAATATTCCAGGGAACTCCTCTGCAAATGTCCAGAATTCTCTCTTTATGCAGCTCCTTCTTGGATTCTTCTATTCAAATCCTGACTGTCTCAGCCTCTGAGTTCCAATGTCTATGTCATCGGTTCAGCAAGGTTATTGGACTCTGTTTGAATATCCTTTTTTCTGCATTGCAGCTTGTAAATTTTCTTCAGGCAATAAGCTATGGCAGTTGTAGGACTCATTGTTTCTCTCTCTGAGATTGTAGGTCTTTACTGCAGTTATCCAATATCTGGAAAACAATGGTTTCATAGACAGAGGGTGTCAAATGTAAACACATTTTAAGAAAAGTAAAAACTGTATTAAAATTGTAATGGGGGTGCCAGGGTAGCTCAGCAGGTTGAGTGCTTGCCTTGCAACCATCAGGTCCGGGGATCGAATCCTGAACCCAGTCCATGCAAACCCGTATGCTGAACTGCATCGCAACTGGTAACCACCAAGCCCCATGGTGAAGTTTCTTGCCTTCCATGAGGTAGAGCCCCAGTTCAGTTTCTGCCTTGCACAGGCCCACATCCACCTGTGTGGAATGAAACTGTCACAACTAATGATACAACTATGGAGACTTCTCTGCCCGCCCCACCGCCCCTCTTAAACAATAAAATAAATCCTAAAAACAAAAAACAACAGTTGGGGATGCCAGGGTGACTCAGCAGATTGAGAACTTGCTTTGCAGCCCCAGGGTCCAAGAATCAAATCCCAGCCCCAGCCCATGCTGACCCATATGCTGAACTGGGGAGTGCCCTCAGTTCAGTTCTTGCTAGGGCAAGCTTCCTATGTGCATGGCTCCCAGTTTGGCGCCCACTACAGGCATGCTTCCCATGTGGGAGGCCCCCCAGCTCATGGGGATGTGCCTCCCATTCAGGAGGCCCCTGGCCCGGTTCTTGCCCTGCACAGCCCAGCACCCACCTGTGGAATGAAACTATTTTGAAAACTAATGACTTACAACTTTGGAGACTGCTCTGGGCCCTCCCCCTTCTTTCTCTGTCTCTCTCTGTATCTCTCTCTGTCAAAATCAATAAAAAAAACTTTTTTTAATTATAATAATATATACCAATAGCAAAAAATGAATACAAGTCACATTTGACTTCTTCAATTACAACAGGTGCTCAAAGTGGTTACCATCAGTGTCCAGACACTTCTGATTACTGCGAACTACTGCTTGAGTAACATTGACCAAAGTGTCCACTTGTATCCCTGCGTATACCATTTCCATTGACCATGTGTCTCAAACTTATCACGAATGCTTGCAGTTGTTAGGTGTGTTGGAGATTCTGTTGCATACTCACGTGTCCATTGTCGTAATTCCACACCGTTCTTGAATTTTAAATACCACCTCAAAATGGTCTTGTACTCTAAAGACAGCTGTGCTTCTGCCATTTTCTTTGTCCTGTCTGTCACATGGTGCCTTTACCATTCATTTGATTAACTCCCATGTTTTCAGTGCACTTCATACCACACATTGCTACCGTAATTCAATTCAAATTCGAAAAGTAATACCGGTACATAGATAACATCTCTTAAAATGTGTATGGACTTTTTTGGCACCCCCAGTATTTTGTCTAGTTTCATAGTTGGTTATGGCAGGCTAATTCCCATAGTAGTTAATCCTTCATAAACTAAAGAGAAATCCTGTATAAATTTTATACTTTATAAACTTTTTAGAAGATTTATTTTGTTTTTGACAGAGACAGAAATAGAGAGAGACAGAGAGAAGGGGTAGGGCCCAGAGCAGTCTCCATAGTTGTACGTCATCAGTTTTCGACATGGTTTCGTTCCACACAGGTGGGCGTGGGCTGTGCAGGGTGGGAACTGGACTGGGGGCCTCCCATGCAGGAGGCACGCCCCCTTGAGCCAGGGGCCAAACGGAAGTGGGCAGAAGTTGAACTGGGGGCCTCCCGGATGGGAAGCACACCACAGTTCAGCATATGGGTCCACACAGGCCGGGGTCAGGATTCGATCCTTGGTCCCAGGGGTTGCAAAGAGAGTGCTTAACCCTCTCAGCCATCCCAGCTTCCCCTGCAAACTTTTGAGAGTAATCAGAATAAATACATTCTGTCCTTTTACTTTTTTTGTTTTTGTTTGTTTTTGTTTTTATTGTTTTTGAGAGAGAGAGAGAGAGAGAGATACAGAGACAGAGAAAGGGGAGGGCCCAGAGCAGTCTCCATAGCTGCACATCACTGGTTTTTCCACATAGTTTCATTCCACAGGTGGGCACGGGGCTGCACAGGGCAGGAACTGGGCCAGGGTCTCACCCCGGTGTGAACTGAACTGGGGGCACTCCCCAGTTCAGCATATGGGTCCACATGGGCCGGGGCCGGGATTCGATCCTTGGTCCCCGGGGCTGCAAACTGAGCGCTTAACCCACTGAGCCATCCTGGCTTTCCCTGTCCTTTTACTTTTTAACTAGTTCACTCCATCTTCTCTACATTTCTTCTTTAGGATTTGTATTTACCATAGAAGAAATGTATTTCATGTTCTGTTGAAACTAATATAATATATATCTTTGTTTGCAGGGGAGGGCATCTCAAAATACAGGTTCATGCTAGATTTTATAATTATCTTTTTTCTTTTTTTTTTCTTTTTTTTTTTTTTATCTTTATTGGTTTTTGACAGAGAGAGACAGAGGAAAGTGGGACAGCCCAGAGCAGTCTCCATAGTTGACAGCATTAGTTTTCCATATAGTTCCACTCCACAGGTGGGCACGGGGCTGTGCAGGGCAGGAACTGGGCCAGGAGCCTCCCACATAGGCCCCAGCAAGAACTGAACTGGGGGCACACCCCAGTTCAGCATATGGGTCCATCTGGGCCGGAGCCGGGATTTGATCCCTGGTCTCCAGAGCTGCAAAGCGAGCGCTTAACCCACTGAGCCATCCCAGCTTCCCCTATAATTATCTTAATATGGTGAGGTGGTGTTTATAAGTACATTTATTTTTAATTAAGGTATAATTGACATACAGCATTATATTAGTTTCAGGTATACATGTTTTTATTGTTAGGTATTAACTAATTTCTGCTCTAAGGATAAATGGCCTGTATTCTGAGTATTACAGGTGAGACCTCTCTCTTTCACTTCCCAAATACTTAACAACTCTTCATCCTTGGAGAAGCTTAGTGGGGTGTTTTTTTTTTTCGTTTTTTTTTTTTTAAGATTTATTTTGTTTGAGAGAAGGAGAGCGAGCGAAAGAGAGCAAAGAGCAGTCTCCATAGTTGTACATCATTAGTTGTGACATGGTTTCATTCTGCACAGGTAGATATGGGGCCTTGTGGGGCAGGAACCGAACTGGGGCCTCCAAATGGGAGTTGAGCACCTTTGCTGCTGAGCCATCTAGGGCTCTAGGCGGTTACCATCTGTGCCATAGTTTAACATATGGTCCAGGACAGGGAATTAAATCCTGGACCTCGTGACAACAAAGCAAGCGCTCAACCACTGAACTATCCTGGCATCCCAGATTTTTCTTTTTTTAAGTTGAGTTGAGCTTGTTTTCCTTTGCTAGATTTATTCTTGGTGAAAATACACAAGTCTTGTTGTTATCACTTGTAACTTAACTCAGTATTTATTTGCTGCAGTTCTCATCTTGTTCACTTACATAATGTTTAATTTAAAAATGTATCCACATAAACAGTATTTCGCTTGTCTGAATTTTTTTCCCTTAGGTGGTATAGCTGCATGCTGGGAAAGAAATGCAGCCTTGCTCCTCTGAAGGAAGAACTTCGCATTCAAGGGGTAAACCTTGTCATCATTGTGTTTGTCTATCTACTTGGGATGGTAGTTGGAGTATAGAATTTTCCTTTATACCTTAAAACTCTATGTGGGTTTTTTGTTGTTGTTTTACTTTTTAATTTTAGGGATCAAGGGAAATTTATAAGTTATTAAAATAAGGCCTTCTTTGACAGTTACTTAAAGAAAAGGTGGGAAAATAGGCTAAGTAGAATATCAGGGAAATATCAGAAATTGTAAAACCTGGTGTCTACCTTCCACTGACACCACACCTGACTATTTTATAATTGCAGAACTCAAGGCTACATAAGAGACTTGTTCCAGGTCATGAGTCTAGTTATCCAAGAACAAAGAATAGAATAGCTAGATCACAATGATCCTCAGTCCAGTGTGCTTCCCACTATGGTGCAGTGAGCCCCTTGCTTGCGTCTTAAAAAGGAGGTGACAAATAAATCCCAACCCCTGTCTCCCCTCCCAGTTGATGGTGATTTGGTGTGAGTAAGCATGAGAGAAAGAGATTAGATGTGGGGTCAGTGGTCAAAACCAAGTTTCTGATTTCTGGTTACTCTGACAATTCTACTCATCCTATTTTCTATTTGTTAAAATTATAACACAAAGTAGTTTCATTTTCTTTCCTAAAAGCCGATAGACAAAAGGGAGATGACATAGTTCTGTCTAGCCAGGCTTTGGTGGCTCTCATTCTTAAAAAAAGAAAAAACTATTTGCATTATTTATCAATGATTCTCTGAAGAGCTATGTTTTGGGTATTTAACATATTTGTACTTTCAAGCCAGAACTATAAATTCTCTCAAATGTTTTATGGGAGGGGAAAGAAACCCACAACTTTGTTGAGAGATAATTTATTCCTTGAGTATTAAGCAGCTATGCATAACTGTTGTTGGATAATAGTGTTTGTTAACTGATAAAAAGAAAGAGCAACACTAATAATTTAACTGAGGCAGCAATCAGAAACATATTGGCAGAAAGACTTCAATTTGATGAGATGCTGTGTTTGTTGGTTTCAGGTTCCTAAAGTCACCTACACTGAATTCTGTCAAGGTCGGACAATGAGATGGGCCTTAGCTTGGAGTTTTTATGAGGATGTAACAGTACCAGTAAGTAGGGACCATGCTTCTGCTTCTCCAAATGCTGGCACGTGGTGGGTTTTAGTAGGTCATAAATGAACTACATCGATACTGTCCTATTTTCCTAAAGTTTACCCCAAATGCTTTTGTCTGAATGAAAGTGGTTGTGAACAAGACCGTCCTAGAAGGCTGACTGGTGGCTGTGAAGCCTTTTCTGTGGTTTGGTGCAAAACGGTGATTCTTCCTTAGGAAATGAATGAATTGGAAATAATGTGTCATTGGGGAATTAAAAATTCAGATAACGTAACTTGTAGAAACACCAGATATATTATTGTATCAGACATTCCGCAATAACTGAAATGGAAGTCTTTATTTTCCTTTACTCCTGTTGCTTTCCTAGAGTAACTGTCTCCTAGGACTCCTGGGTGAATACAGAAATGGCCACTGGTGGTTGCAGGCTTTTGATGTGTTTCTCTTTTTAAGATTTATTTATTTACTTACTTTTGACAGAGACAGACAGACAGACAGACAGAGAGAAGCGCAAGGGCCCAGAGCAGTCTCCATAGTTGTACATCACCAGGTGGGCGGGGCGGAGGGGGGCGGCGCACAGGGCGGAGAACCGGACAGAGGCTTCCAGCATGGGAAGCATGCCCCCACAAGTTGGGGGTCGAACTGGTGGCCTCTCACATGGGAAGCTTGCCCTGGCGAAAACTGAAGTGGGAGCCACATCCCAGTTCAGCATATGGGTCTGCACAGGCGAGGACTGGGACTCGATCCTTGGACCCTGAGGCTGTAAGATGAGCACTTAACCCACTGAGCCATCCCAGCATCCCCTTGATGTATTAATGTAACATGTAGAATCCTTCACTAGAATGATCCTCAATCTTGGCTTTAAGATTAACTCTAGAATATTGATCAGTTTTGAAGCTGGGTGATAGGTCATTATCCTATTCTCTCTACTTTGTGTGTACTTGAACTTGAACATTTTCTATAATAGAACGTTTTAAAAAATGATTTATTCCGCATACTTCTTGCCCTCTGTGCTGTTGTATGCAAAGGAAAAAATGCTTATGAACGGATGAGACTGAATACGTTTTCTGGGCTGTACTGAGAGGTCGTAATAAAATAGCATCCATTTGTTCTCACGAGTGATTGGCTTATTGTTACCTGGATCTTCCCTCCTCAAGTTTCCACACACATTGCTCGGCATGTGCTCCTTTCTGCCCATGGGATTGATGGAGACCTAGTACACAGTCCTTCGGGTCTGTAATCCCCTGTCCATACAACACTTGTTCTCGGTGCTCCTCTCCCAAGGGCTGGGCCACTGTGGCCTCTGAAGTCATCTTAAAGGTTGCTGTCTGTGAACCCCTTTCTCTCCTCTCATAGGACAGAGGAGTAGAGACGGGTAGAAGTCCAACGGGACCATTTGCAGATATTTCTGAGTAAATGAGCTCACATTTGAAACAGCCTGTGCTCACTGTACTCTGCAACTCATGTGCTGCTGGGTGGAAGTAGGCTTCCCAGTTACGTGTGACTGGCCTGTCCCATAGAAGCCTAGACTCAACTCTACAATGAATGTTATCAGGGATCTGGACGTTAAGAGTTTGAAATATTCAATGGTTATAATGATGTTCCTGCTTTTTTTCTTAAGGTTTATTTTTATTGTTTTTGAGAGTGACAGAGAGAAGGGGTAGGGCCCAGAGCAGTCTCCATAGTTGCACATCATTAGATTTCTACATAATTTTATTCCACAGGTTGGGGCAAGGCTGGGCAGTGCAGGAACCCGACCCCGGGGCCTCCCACATAGGGGGCTCACCCTGGTGAGAACCGAACTGGTTCAGCACGTGGGTCCCCACAGGCCAGAGTCGGAATTTGATCCTTGGACCCCAGGGCTGCAAGTTGAGCACTCAACCTGCTGAGTCATCCCAGCTTCCCTTGTTTCTACTTTTTGACCTCCCTCCTGTTTTTGTCATCTTCTAGAACACCAGGGCTTTCACACCAAATGGTTAAAATCATTCGTAGTGCCCCAGGTGGTTCTTTGCAGAGGCTAGCAGTTGCAGGAAAGTGGTTTTCAAGTGCTTTCTGTTTAACCCACTTCCCGCATTTGTTGGCACTGCAGGTGGAAGAGTTGATCATGAAGCTCTGGCACGCTCCATGCCATCTCAGAGACCAGAGCTGCCCTTGTCCATTTGGAATAGTAGCTATTTCAGATCAGAGTATCAAAGGACACCTTGTTTCTGTATTAGCAACATCAGCTTATTTTGAAAAGGATTCTTCTAAGCCTTTCCCCCTCCCTTTCTGTCTTTTAGGCCATCCTTTAGTTCTAGGGCATTTATAGTTTCAACCTTCAAAGACTGCCTCTTGCTAAGGGCCTCAGGTTTCCCCCGTGCCAGAGCACTCATCCCTCCCCCTCACAACTCCAACCCGAAGCTGTTAATAATCCTTTCCCAAGTGTTCCATTAGGTGCACTTAAACTGCTACAGGGAAAATAGCAATTTCTGATTTGTGGTAACCCAGCAACAGTTCCTTAGCACTGGTGCCTTTCACCAGTGGCTTTCCCACGGGTCGTCCCGGTGCTCTCGTGGGGCTTTTAGTGGGTTGTCCTCTTGGTTCTCCCCTCTAGCTGGACCCCTCCCCACCTCTTCCCCTCTTGCTCCTGTTGAGGATGGAGAGAGAGGAGGTTGCTCCTTTAGATGAGGAGTGGAAGCCAAGAACTGGAGCTAGTTAAACAGAAATACTGACCTATTTCCCCACCCTGCCCCCACTGCTGCCTTTTTAGGGTAAATGTGCAAGTTACTATGGCAACTTCTGTTTTCACTTATCTCAGGCCTACTGACTTCATTTCTATTGGTTGTGACTGCTGAAAAATCTAATTCAATGCTGGTTCTTCAAGTGCCTGCACTAAGCCCATTGCTCTTGTCTGGATTTATTTGAGCAACAAAAAGACAAGTCCTAATGTTGACAGAATTTTTGTATAGTCATTTCTGACTATTGATGAATGTAAGGAAGCATCTTATTAAAACTGTTCTTTACAGATTTTTAACAAGCCACTTAAAACGGCTCCCTTTGTCCTTGCCTCTCCTCTAATTGCTCTGGGCATTATTTTAGCTTTTCTTTGCTTTCAGAAGTTTAACAGTTGTTAAAAGAAAAAGGAAAAACAATGTGGCTCTCACTCTTGGTATGAGGATTTCCCAGGAACCTTGGTTTTAAAAATTCTTCCCCAGTGTTCAAGACATTTCCTGGGACTTTCCTGTCTAGGGAGAAATAAATGGGCCTTTTGGCAAGCAGATGGAGGGAAGGGGTCAAATTAATTAGATAGCCTTGTCAGCATCAGAGTTGGGCTCTCCTGACAGTACTCTACTTACTACTCCATAGGCTTTCTAACTAGTTCCAGGTAGATTAGGGATTCCTTGCAGGTGCCACAGGGGATAACACTTGAGGGAAGGCATCTGGTTGGTACTTCAGGCCTCATTCTCATTTTAATCAGAGCTGATCTGCTTTTAAAAATACTATGTATTGGTTTTATTTGTTGAGAGGATTAGCTTTTAATAAACAGTTTGAAAACCAGTACTATACCAGGCTATATTATGCTTTTAAGAAAGATGTGATTAGGAAGCTGAGCTCTTGAGCAAAACCAAAGCTAAGGACCCTCTTCTTAGTTACTATTGTTATTAAGTATGATCTTCATTGAGATAATACGAAAGAAATAAGACGTTGTTTTCTGTCCCTTACAATGATTTTTATGGGAGAAAATGCATGAAGTATTGATGCAGAATTGTGTATGAGTAAATACTAAAATGAATGGTAGGGGCAAGAATAGCTGCGAGTTAAGAAGTTCAGAAAAGGCAGCAGCAGTTCAGGCTGGGCTCATCAGAGACAATCTCATGGAGGAGGAATTGTCTGTATCTGCCTTGTAGTTGGTGCTCAGTAAGTATTTACTGAATTTAGTTAAAGGAATAATACAGGACTTGTACTAATGTGTGCAACATTGCAAGCAGGACATTAATAGATTTAGTAGATTTGAAGCACTGGAAATGAGTAAACTGGAAAGGCTCTAAAAAGTCAGGTTGGAACCCAAATCAGTCTGATTTCATAACCTGCGCTCTTAGTCACTGATACTCTGCTTTCCAGAGTACTGCCTTTTGTTCCATTCTGCCCGTGTAATAACGTACTCATGCAAGCCCTCATCATTTTACTTATAGGTAGGCTGGCCAGATGTCCTGTTTAAAATTTTTTTTTTTTTTTTTAAGATTTATTTTATTGTTTTAAGAGTGAGTGGGTATGTGTGTGTGAGAGAGAGAAAGAGAAAGAAGGGGGAGGGCCCAGAGCAGTCTCCATAGTTGTACATCACTAGTTGTGGTATAGGTTCATTTCACTCAGGTGGTTGTGGGGCCACACGGTTTGAGAACCGAACTGGGAGCCTCCCATATGGGAGGTGAGAGCATTCGCCTCCATCCCAGCGGTCGCCACTTGCGCAGCAATTCAGCATATATGGGTTTACATGGGCCGGGATTCCATCCCCTGACCTCATAGTTGCAAGGCAAGCAGTCAACCTGTTGAGCCATCCCAGCATCCCCAGATGTCCCATTTTAAATGGGACAGAAAACAATGGTACTACTCATTTCAAATGGTACATATGGTCAGCCTAGTCTCACTGGGCTAAATTCAAGGTGTCAGTAGGCTGACCATGTGTCCCATTTGAAACGAAACATTACCCTTGTTTTCTGTGCTGTTTCAAACGGGACATGTGGTCATCCTCCTTAAGGCCATCCCCAGCAGCCTCTCTACTCTTATAAGAGTCACAGGCTCATCCTGAGCGCACCATTCTGCTCAAGGACTCCTCAGTGGGGGAAGCTGGGATGGCTCAGCGGGTTGAGTGCTCACTTTGCAGCTCTGGGGTCTGAGGATCAAATCCTGGCCCCAGCACACGTGGACCCACATACTGACCTGGGGAGTGCCCCCAGTTCAGTTCTTACCAGGGCATGGACGCCCCTGGCCCAGTTCCTGCCCTGTACAGTCTCATGCCCACCTGTGGAGTGAACTATATTGAAAACTAATGGTGTACAACTATGGAGACTGCTCTACCCACTCCCCCTGTCTCTTTGTCTCTGTCAAAACAATCAAAATAAATCTTTAAAAAATAAAACTCCTCAGTGGCTGCCTACTGCCAATTGGGCCTCCCAAATCTGTCCTTGACTTTCCCTTCCATACTAATCACTCCGTTTTCCTGACTGTAGTCTTCTACCATATTAACTTCATCAGACTTCTCATGATGCCAGTCATAGCTGCCTTTCTGCAGCCTTCGCTCACAATTCTTTCTCAATAAAATGTATTATCATTTCCCACCATTTCTTTTCACCTACCCCTGTATTTGATGCTCCAGTAATGTTGAGCTACTACTCTGAAATTCACCCCCCCTTTTTTTTTTTTTTTGACAGAGAGAGAGAGAGAGAGATACAGAGACAGAGAGAGAACTGAACTGGGGGAGCTCCCAGTTCAGCATATGGTTCCGCACGGGCCGGGGCTGGGATTCGATCCCCGGTCCCCGGCGCTGCAAAGTGAGCTCTTAACCCACTGAGCCATCCCGGCTTCCCCTACCCCCGCCCCTTTTTTTAACATAAAAACAATATCCAGATAGGCAATAGGTAACTGAAAATTGCCAGAGATTCCTCTCTGACCATCAGACTCCTCATCTATCAAGTTAGCTTGCCCTGACTCTTCTGAAACTGGTCCTTCTCTTATGTTTACTGGGCTACTTTGTCCGTATTCCCATTGCATCTTTTATGTGGCACCAACCTAACATGGTGTCTGACCCTCAAATAGTAATTGTTAAATGAATGAAAATAAAGGCACAAATGATGTGATACAGTAATTCTCAGACTTTTCCACTGAAGTACCAGCTATAGCCGAAAACAGTTCTTGGCAAACCCCTGAGCATCATGGTGACAATGTAGAAGTTCCCAGAAAGCACTCTATGCTCCTGCAGCCTCCTCTTTTCTCTTTAAAATCCATTTGAATTCCATAATGTATGAGTATTTGTTTTCTTTTTTTAATTAAATAATTTTAATGTTGAGTCAAATTGACAATCTAAGAAGATAACCTATACTTAACATTTAGTTCCATTGAGATTTTTAGGAAGTATGACAAGAGTAAGGTTTATTTTCTAAATCATAAAAAAGGTTAATTCAGCATTTCTATTTTTTCATTAACTTTTACCTTTCTATTCAAAATGCAGCATAGAAAATTAAATACAGTGCTAGATTAGGTCTTGCATGTATCCTATTATTGTTTATCAAAACATCTTATTTTGGTTTCAGCTTATAATTGGTTTTTTTTGTTTTTTTGTTGTGACACAGAGAGAGAGAGAGAGACAGCAAGAAGGGGGGAGGGCGCAGAGCAGTCTCCATAGTTGTACATTATTAGTTTTCTGATATAGTTTCACTCCACAGGTGGGCACAGGGTCTGCACAGGGCAGGGACTGGGACAGAGGCCCCTACATGGGAAGCACACCCAGGGTGGGAGCAGAACCAGGGGCTTCCTGCATGGGAGGTGAGAACCTTTGCTGCCATCCCAGTGGTTACCACCTGCGCCACAGTTCCATATGGGTCTGCACAGGCCAAGGCCAGGAATCAATCCCCAGACCTCATTGTTGCAAGGCAAGCAAGCACTCAACCTGCTGAGCTGTTCGGGCGTTCCCTATTTTTCAATTTTAAGAATGATGAGGGGAAGCCGGGATGGCTCAGTGGGTTAAGCGCTCACTTTGCAGCCCCAGGGACCGAGGATCAAATCCTGGCCCCAGCCTGTGTGGACCCATATGCTGAACTGGGGAGTGCCTCCAGTTCAGTTCTCACTGGGTGAGATCCTGGCCCAGTTCCTGCCCCGTACAGCCCCGCGCCCACCTGTGGAATGAAACTATGTGGAAAAACCAATGATGTGCAACTATGGAGACTATTCTGGGCACTCCCCCTTCTCTCTATCTCTGTATCTTTCTCTTTCTCTGTCAAAAACAATAAAAATAAATCTTTTGAAAAAAAAGAATGATGAGTTAATGGTTCCATATCTCCCAAAGTAACCAAAGAAGGTGGTTTAATTTTTGTTTTTAGAGCAATATTGTCCAACGCACGGCCCATGGGATGCATGTGACCTAGGACAATTTTGAGCACAGCCCAACACAAATTCATAAACTTTTCTTAAAACATTGAGATTTTTTTATTTTTTTTATTTTTTGCCATCAGCTATCATTAATGTTAGTGTATTTTATGTGTGGCCCAAGACAATTCTTCTTCCAGTGTGGCCCAGGAAGTCAAAAGTTGGACACCCCTCTTTTAGAGTGTTTATGAACTCATGGATTTACCCTTCCAATATTATTATTTTTTTTTTATATTATTATATTTTATTGTTAAATTTAATGGGGTGACATTGGTTGGTAACAATCAGACAATATCCCAATGTACAACTCCACATCACATCACCCATGCATCGCGTTATGTGCCCAGCTCCCAGAATCAGGTCCCCCTCCAACACCATATATCTGGTGCCCACTCCCCCCTCCCCCCACAACTCTCCCTCCCCCCTCCTCCCTCCTCTCCAGGTAAAAACCAAACCATTGAGTGTGTCCATAATGCTGGTGCCCTCTTCCACCTCCCCTCCCCCTCTCCCTCC
>PVKE010031013.1:0-19314 GCA_004027555.1 Craseonycteris thonglongyai
TCTTAATACTGCTTTTGCTGTGTCCCAGAAATTCTGGTACGTCGTGTTTTCATTGTCATTTGTTTCTACAAATGTTTTAATCTCTTGTTTAATTTCCTCTTTGATCCAGCTATTTTTTAATAGCATGTTGTTCAATCTCCACGTATATGTGGTTCTCTCTGCACTTGATCTTTTGCAGTTGATCTCAAGTTTCAATGCTCTGTGGTCTGAGAACACACTTGGAGTTTCTTCTTTTTTAAATTGGTGTTACCTTCAAGTGAATGCTCCAAAACCATCACTCCTGCACCAGGGCCTATAACTTTCCATTGCCTGTTATATTGCATCTGCTATCCCGTGTTTCACTTTTAAAGTCACTCCTGGTGAAGAGAGCTCTTCTGCTAAAGATTAGGGTGTAAAATCTTGGGGTCCATTCTCGGCCTTGCCAAATACAGACTCTGGGTGTTTGGGAAGGTTGCGTCATCTCTTTAGATCTCAACTTCTACTTTTAGAAAATGAAGAATGTAGTAGATATGTTGGAGTATATCTGTGTAGTTCACCAGAATACTTTTCTCTGAGAATTACAGTATTTCTCTCATTACCTTGATCCTTCCATCCTTCTCTCTCCCCTCCCTCTCATTCTTTCTCCCTTCTTCCCTCCCTCCTTGTTTTTATCCATGTTTTGACTTGCAATAAGAAATATCCAGGACATGAAGAATTTAAATGACATACTTACTTGGGTT
The DNA here is from genome assembly GCA_004027555.1 of Craseonycteris thonglongyai. NCBI lineage: Eukaryota > Metazoa > Chordata > Mammalia > Chiroptera > Craseonycteridae > Craseonycteris > Craseonycteris thonglongyai. The sequence goes on from PVKE010031013.1 coordinate 720, forward strand.
GTATAGAATTCTCTCTTTCCATATTATGTCTGTGAACTCTGATTTGAAAGGAATCATGCCCTACAAGCAAGGTTCAGATGTCAGAGACCTCCATCACAGTTGTTTTCCAGGGGAGGGGCAGCAAGGGAGAGAGGGGATTGGATAGAAGCATTAGGACTTTGCCAAGGGGTGGACAAAGCAAAGAATACTGGTGAGTATTGATGATAAAATGAATAGATCCAGCAGATATCTTGAAGGAAGAGTGGTCGTCTCTGTATCATCAGCAAAAAATAGGATATGTGGCTCATGTTCATAGTTGGAGGGAACTTCTTTAGCTATTTATTAGAAAGCATTTTTTTAAAAGTTTATTTATTTTATTAATTTTTTGACAGAGAGAGAGAGAGAGAGAGAGAGAGAGAGAGAGAGAGAGAGAGAGAGAGAGAATGAACTGAACTGAGGGAACTCCCTAGTTCAGCATATGGTTCTGCACGGACTGGGGCTGGGATTTGATCCTCAGTCCCCGGCACTGCAAAGTGAGCGCTTAACCCACTGAGCCATCCCGGCTTCCCCAGAAAGCATTTTTTAAAGCCAGTCCTAAGGTATAATGTAACTCTTAAGAAGCTCTTGAATTTTTTATTCTATTTTATTTTCATTTTCTTTCATTAAGAGTATGTATTTAGTGTAACATTATATTTCAAAACACTCATTTTCACTTACAGTTGACATTCAGTATTATTTTGTGATTTTCAGATGTATAGCATAGTGGTTAGACATTTATATAATTTGCATAAAGTATTATAATAACTATTGACTATATGTGTTCTGCTGTACTTTATATCCCCATGACTATTTTGTCTACTTCTTAATCCTTTTATCTTTTTCATCCAGCCCTCAAATCCCCTTTCCCTCTGGCAACCCTCAGTTTGTTCTCTGTATTTATGAGTCTGTTTCTGTTTTGTTTATTTTGTTCTTTAGATTCCACCTGTAAGTGAGATCATATGGCATTTGTCTTTCTCTGTTTCACTTGGCATTATACCTTCCAGATCCATCCATGTTATTACAAATGGTAAGATTTCATTTTTTTTTTTTAAGGCTTAGTAGTATTCTATTGTGTGATAATAGTGATATATGTATGTACGTGTATGTGTGTGTGTGTGTGTATATATATATATACACACATATATATGTGTGTGTGTATATATATATACACACACACTATATGTGTGTGTGTGTGTATATATATATATATATATACACACACACACACACACACACACACACACATACATATATCAGTTCTTATCAATTCATCTATCAATGGAGACTTAGGTAGCTTCCATCTTGGCTATTGTAAATAATGCTTCAGTGAACATAGGGGTGCATATATCTTTTCAAATTAGTATTTTTGTTTTTTTCAACTAAATAACCAGAAGTAGAATTGCTGGGTCATAAGGTAGTTGTATTTTTAATTTTTTGAGGAACTTCCATACTGTTTTCCATAATGGCTGCACCAATTTGCAAACCCACCGAGACTGTAATGGCATGGGATAGGCAGAAGTTCAGGCTGGGTGGCAGCAGAAAATAAGAATGTAATTAAATATCTAAATTTTAATTTAAATATCTAAACTTTAGACTATGGAATTATTTTTAAGAAGATAAAAATGTTTCTTCCTTAGGTTAAGTCTGTCTTATAATTTTTTACCACCTCCAGCCCTGTTTCTCCTATATTCATCCCTATCTTGGAAAGGTAACTTCATTTTTCTAGTAGCCATCTTTGACACTATTTCCCCTCATACCCCATATTCATTTGTTTGTGATCTTTTTGTTTCTGTCTTCAAAACATGTCCAGAATCTGAACCTTCTCATTATCTCCACTCTTCCACCTTCATATAAGCCACCAACTCTCAAATGGAATGTTGTCATAGCCTCTTAACTAGTTTTCATGCTTCTGTCTTGACATTCTTTAGTCTATTCTTAACAGTAATTCTGTTGATGGTTAAATCAGATTACATTCTTCCCATGGCTTCTCATCTGGCTGTGAACAAAATCCAGTGTCCTTATAAAGGTCCACAAGTCCTTAACCATATGCAAATGTCTTTGTAATCTGACCTTGTCTTACACTGTGCCTTCTCCACTTATCCATTTATTCACTCTGACTTCTTTGCTGTTCCTTGCACGTGTTGCTGTTCCCTGCACATGTAGCTGTAGTTCTGCCTTGGAGTCCTTGCTCTTGCTAATCCATTGCCTGTAATACCTTTTCTCCACTGTCTTCAGGTCTTTACTCAATTGGCTCCTTCTCAGAACGGCTCCCTGGCTATTGTTAACCACCTCTGACTCTCCCTATTCCCTTTCCCTGTTTTATTATTATTAGTTTTTAGCAGTACACATCACTATCTAGCATATTATATATCTTGTTTTTTATGTTCATTATTGGTCATCTGCTATAGAATATAAGAACTGTAAGAACTTTTTATCTCCTCCTGCAGTCTGTTTTGTTCTCTGCTGGATCTCTAGCACATAGAGCACTCTCTGGCACATAGCAGGCAATCAGTAAGTATTTGCTGAATGAATGAATGAATGAATCAGTGATGCTCACAAATCTTTGCTTTCTTTTTTCCTAGGAAATAGCATTCGATCACTTGAGAAATTTTAAGGCTATCGTTTGCCTCAAATTTAAGATTGTTGATTTTAAATATTGGACTTAGAAAAAAAAAAGACAGGAATAAGCACATATTCATTTGAAGTGGCCCTTACGCCCCAGTCTTTGCACTAACAGTAATGGTGTGCACAAAATGTCAGTTGCTAACAGACCTAGAAACTAGGGAATTGCAGATAGTTGATGAGCTCTGTTAACCTCTACTTTTCCTCTTCCAGGGCAGGATCTAGAGAGCGAAATGTTAATAAAAAGACACTGGGTCTTTTCACTAGTTCCTGCTGCCACTTAATCATGACAAGTCAGAGATAGGCTTGCAAAAAAATGTAGAGTTTTTACTACACATGTGAGATTCCTAGAATCACAATTGACAAAGCTATAAAGAGTCTCTGGAAGTGGTAGGTTAGAAAAAACAGTGACGAGACACAATGCTGGTTCAATACTTAAATGTTTTAATGACTTCAGTCATAGTTCATTCTGAGGGCTCAACTTTTCCTTCTGTCTAGTGGAAATGGAAGTGACTTTGGGGATCATCATGTTCAGTTCAGTCACACGGTAGAGGAGTAAACAGGCCTAGAGATGTTAGGCTGTATAATGAGGTACTCTTGGGGAGAAAACCAGAGCCCAGATCTTTTCATTTGTAGTGCTGGGATCATTCCACTGTGCTGTCTGGTCTCCTTGCCCTAGGATACACCTCTCAGCAGGTGGAGCATCATAGTTACAGAGGCGGCCTGCAGGTCAGCCTCGTGGGGAAGCACCCATCCTTTATCTTTGCTTTCTGAGTCCAGCAGAGAGAACGACTGTCTACTGTGAAGCTGGCAGAGAAAGGATGAGGAACCTGATGAGGGTGGGTGTAGGCCAAGCTTGTCCAACCCGCAGCCCAGAAGCTGCACATGGCCCAGGACAACGGTTAAGTGCAGCCCAACAGATTCGTAAACTTTCTTAAAACATTATGAGATTTTTTTTTTTTTTTTAGCTCATCAGTTATTGTTAGTGTTAGTGTATTTTATGTGTGGCCCAAGACAATTCTTCTTCCAATGTGACTCAGGGAAGCCAAAGGTTGAACACCCCTGGTTTAGGCAAACTGATGGGAGGAAAGAGAAGTGGGGAAAGAAAGAGAATAATGATTCTGTATGGAAGAGTCCTAATGGGGCAAAAGTAATTTAGATATCTGAGTATATGATGAGATAAGAAGTAGCAAGAAAAGTGCAGCATGGGGTAGGGGGAAGGAGTTGAAAATGGAATGGAACAAGTATGTATATTTAAGTTCCATGTGCTAATTAAAAACTGATATTCAATAATGTCTTTACTCCTCTTTCTTCTTTCTCAGTAAGTAGTACCACATCACATGCAGACACACAGCACATACACAAATACACTTCCTTACCTTTTCTTATCTAAATTACTCAAGGTATAGGGCCAGGTGTACTGCCAACCACACTGTGAAGCTTTCCCTCTTTGATCCACCTTGTCATCCACAAATGCTGTCTGTAGTATCTTTCTCTTCTGAATTCCCACATGACATATCTCTTGTGCCACCTGCAATCTGTGCATGGGGACTCCCATATTAGTCTGTTATTTCCTGAGCTCAGAGCTGTGTCTTAGCTTTTCTGTGTTTCACAGTAACTCCCTCAATGCATGCTCAAAAGGTATTGTTGAATGCATGGGTTAATGAATGGGAACATTTTCTTGGAGTAATAATAAAATTATAAGCATTTATAATGGATATCATACTTACATATGAACAAATGAAACAATGGTTGAGAAAGGATCTTGAAAAATATTGAACTAAAAATGTTATACTGTGTGCAAAAAAAAATCAGAAGTAAAGACAAAGAGAAATAGGAACCTAAATCCTAGAGTGTGTTGAGGCTTGGGGAATATGCTAAGACCTACAAAGAAGATGGTCCATCCATCTGCTTTAGGGCAGGAAAAAAGCTAAAGATACTCAGCCTGCTGCTACTGTGACACTCATAGTCTACAAGAGAACACAGAAGTCTTTGACTCCTATCTGCCTTCTACTTTCTTAATCAGTGAGAATAGTCCTGAAAATTGTGAATAGTCTTTGTCATATTGTAAATAAAGAAGGAAAAGGAAGGGAAGAACTATAGCTACTTCAGCTGAGTTTCTACTTCCACATGGAGATTGATGGCATCTCAAGGCTCTGGAAAAACTTGGATAAAGGGATAGGAAATTCCTTAATCTTTGAAGCATTACAAAGGACAAGAATGATATCAGAAGGTTGTAGAATAACATTTAATGACATATATATTTTATTTATTTATTTATTTATTTATTTATTTATTTTTCTTCTTTAGAAAGGTAGACAACAGATTCTGGGATCTACAATCCAGAAGACTTTTTTTTTTTAAAAGGTTTATTTTATTGTTTGAGAAAAGATGAGAGAGAGAGAGAGAGAGAGAGAGAGAGAGAGAGAGAGAGAGAGAGAGAGAGAAAGAGAGAGAGAAAGAAAGAGAAAGAAAAGGGGGGAGGGCCCAGAGAAGTCTCCATAGTTGTACCTCATTAGTTGTGACATAGTTTTGTTCCACACAGGTGGATATGGGGCTGCACAGGGCAGCAACTGATTTGGGTGTTTCCCGCAATGGAGGTGAAAATCTTCACGACTAGGCTTGGCAGTTACCCGCTGTGCTGCATTTCAGCATATGGGTTTGCATGGGACAGGGCCAGGATTCCATCCCTGCACCTCATGGTTGCAAGGCAGACACTCAACATGGTGAGCTATCCTGGCACCCCAAAACCAGAAAACTTAAACATCAATCCTATTAATAATTTTTTCTAAAATTTTGTAACTGATACTTCATGAGTGCTTACCAAAAAAGGTAAACAGATAAACAAAACTAAAACTGACTAGAAACTAGCGTAAATTTGTTAAGAGCATGTCATGACCAGCCTAATTTCACATCCCACCCCAAATAAAGAATATGTGTCTTCCAGATAATTTATCTGTTTTCCTAGCTCCACTCATGTGTTTCAAATTCATCTCAAACTTTTGTCTCAAACTATAATTTTCTCTTCATGCTTTGCCTCCCCTGCTAATCTGCTCCTCACATAACCCCCAGTACATGACACTGCCATCCATTAAGTTCCTCATGCCAGAGCTGAGTCTTACCCAGCAACTGGCCTCACACTCACACCTTAGGTCAAAACCATCATTAGACCCTGAGTGAGCCATCACTGTCTTCCAGCCTCCACAACTATCTTAGATAACCTGACTCCTAGTGAGTAGAAACTGTGAGGTTGCCTCCCTTAACACATGGAATGACTTCTAAGAGCTCAGATCTTCAGAACTAGAATAGTCAGCAATCAGAACCATTGTGTAGTTCTCATTCTAATAGGGCTCAGTGGAAGCAGTCAACCACTCCTCATTGATAAGAACCAAAGATTCATAGGTGGATAGGGCTTCTGGTACAAAGGGCAGGGAGATAATGCCATCAGGATTTCTGTTCTTGCTGGAGGTAAGGACAGAGCATGGTGTCTAGCACTAGTAGGGCCTCCAAGTCCCAAGACGTTAGGTGAACATTTTCAACATTACAGGACTATATGCTATGGAACATAAAAGACAAATAAATATAAATATGAGATTAAATATTGTTTTTAGAACAGTATGGCATTCCTAGAAATTAGAACCCATACACACATACAAGGCTCTGTACAGTGTGGTCTGGCAGACCCTAGCAAGGCCTGACATCAGGAGACCAAGATATATGACATGGATAATTAAAGATATGTGATTTAAGGTGATTGGAAGAGGTTTATAATTTCAAGAACTCAAAAGGGGAAAAATCTTCCTTTCTCCTGTTTCTTCACATCCTTAAACTGTATTTCTATTAAAAAAAATTATTATTTAAGTTATGGTATAAATTCTCTTCCTCCACCACCCATCATGTCTTGAAATGGTTAAGAGCAATGTCTCTGGGTCTTGCTTCCTGGGTACAATTCCTGGATATGCCACTTGGGCTTGTTACTTAATTGATTTATGCCCAGGTGCTTTATCTGAAAGTGAGGCTAAGAGTGGGGCTACCCTGATAGGTTGCTATGAGGCATAAATGAGATGATACAGTGATGCTCTGAGCACTGTGCCTGACATATAACATGTATTCAACACATGCAAACCTAGTTATTTCTCTTTACCATTACTATGTTTGGAGTCTCTGCTCTGCTCTCATTTTGTGATATGTCCTAGGGAAGAGTCACATAACCTGTTTTCCTCAACAACCGTGAGGGCCTGGGCTCTCTGATCATTCTAAGTTCTGGCCTTGATTAGCTGGTGAATGGGACACTGTGACCTTCTTGTTTCATGATAGCTACTCTGTCAATCTAGAGAAGCTCAGTTCAATTCATGTCAATCCAGTCCAATCCAAATCATTTTAACTCATCAATTCAACTTAGTGCACATAATTTGTTTCATTTATTCACAAATATCTTCTGAGGTCTAAGACATGCATAATACTTGCCAGACCTAAGACATGTAGAAATGATGCCTGGGAATCCTTGTTTTAGAGAGTCTTACAAATCTGAATGCTTTCTGTAGCTTCACATTTTTTGTAAGTGGAGAGAAAATAAGAAACGCTCTAGCTCTTCAGGGGTTTAAAGGACTTTTTATTTAAACAATCTTGAGGAAACAACATCTAGCTAGCTGCGGGGAAATGCAATTCTGGTATTGTTTCTAATTTTTTCCTACTCAAGGAAGGGCGGGGAGGAGGAGCAGTTCCTAAAGGCTAGAAAATCTTCCCAGAGGCAGCAGCACACAAGCTATTCTGTGTAGGTGAAAACTCTGGGTCCAGAACAATAGCAAAATAAACAGAGCCCCAATTATGATTAAAGGGAGGGGGACAGGGCTTTTCTGTTTTGTCCAAATGAATTGATTTGCCCAGAAATATCACTTATGCTGTGATTATTGGAAGAGAGACAACAGAATAATGCAAAAACAAAATTCGATGGTCTGCTGATTAGTAGTTATCTTGATTGCACCTTGAAGGCAGAGTTAGAAAAATACAATTAATGAGGAGGCAGGATATTTGAAAATTTTCTAGATATTTATTGTTTCATACTCATTCATATCTTTTTCTTCTTCTTCCTGTTTTTTTTGAAACACAGGGTGAGTTGGCGAATCAACAAACAAAATAGTGAATTCAGGGTAATTCTAGGAATGTTATCTAGATCTAACTGAGTCTGTTTGCTTACTGTGTCAATGTTTAAGTAAATTTCTCTGAAGAAATTATTTATTTTAGAAACATGTAGTTTTAGATCCAAAGATCTTCTAGGCATAATATTACCTCAGCTGGACCCTGCTCTAAGCAATTGAAATAAATAAAGTAATTAAAAACTAATTCTATTCAAAAAAACTTCGAGTGACTTAAGTGATTGGTATTTCTTAACTGCCAAGTAAGGCTGGGTCTCATTAGTTCTACATTCAGTTATAGAGATGTTTAAAGCCATTTTCTGCACCCTACTAAGTGTCTCTAAACTTTCTAGTCACAACTATACAAATTATTAAAAGAGGACCTCATTTTTTTTTTTCCGCACTAGATAAACTTTCCTGAAATTGAAGCTCGGCAATGCAAATGTTACAATTTCTGCCACTCTCACCCATGTGCTATACTTGGTGTATTTCTAAAAATTAAATTGTTAATTCAGAAACAATACAACTTTTTAAGGAGAGAAAAAAGAGAGAAAAAGATATCTTTGGCTGCTGTTTGACTTTCCCGGTCTTCTTTCTGCCTACTATACACTCTCCCTCACCACCATGTATTTAAATATATATATATCCAGTACATGTCACCTTTTTAAGAAAGTTTATTCTCAAGTGTAGGTACCTCTCCCTTCAAAGAACTTGAACAGTACTCAAATTTTGTTCTGCATACCCTATCCTTACCATGTCATCACATGATGACTTGAAAAGCCTTGTTCTCTTTTTCTGTGTCTGTGCATATACTTAGATCTCATCTCTCCAGCTCCATTAAAAGTGTCTATGTGTCAGGGCTACATCTTCGGCTCTTATATCCCGTCAAATGGCTGTACACATGGTAAGCGTTCGATAAAGGTGTGTTGTCTGTAGAAGCTTTGTGCATGATGTACTGCTTTGTTTAGGGTCTCAGTGATTTCTGTGAAGATGTTGAACTTGGGATTTTGGTATTACTTTTGGCTTGTGTCCAATTTGGTACAACTGCACACTCTCTGTTGCTGAAATTACTCCAGTCAAATGGTCAGGACTAACTACACAGGGAAAAGGTCATTTTGTTTCTTTTCTGCTCACAGAAAAGAAATCCATTCCTTTCCTTTGATCTAACAAACCAAAGCAGCCCTGGAAAGCACCCTTTCAGTTGTAATTCCATTTTGCTCTGCTTTATTCACCATATCACAGTGTTTAAGAAACCATTACGCCTGCCAAGAAGAGCAGTTAGTGACCTTCTTTTGTAGGTGACAGAGCCATTACCATTCACCAGACCAATATTTAGGACATGTATAGTGAATTATTTAAAACATGAAAAACATTAAAGTAAAACAAAAAAATGAGATGAAAACTTCATTGTGATAACAATGACTTGTTTCCTCCTGGCTTGCCCAACTGTTCTCCTTTGTTCAAGGGCACACCAAGAACTTCAGAAATGATAATCCTAACACCAGACTGCTTTGCTGCTTACAGGCACAACTCAGTTCCCCTCTCCTCTGCCTGGTCAAAAATATAGCCTTGGCATTGATTTTCAGCAATGGCAGTGTGAGAAGCTATGCTGACCTGCTCTGTAGTAAAACTGGTGAAAATTATTTTAAAGAAGCCAAACACACAAACAAAATAGTCAAAGCCTCAGGAAATGGTCCTAAGGGCAAAGAACAAAGGAGGAAACATCTGTTTAAAAAAATCTATGAAAATTCATGAAAAAGGCAAGGATCTGTGGTATTTGAACCCAAACCACTGCCTGCCTCTTCGGTCCCACCGAGGAGAAGTGGAGGCTCCACTCCAGACTGCTGTAACCACGAACACAGGGTTCATTTCCTTTCAGGTTCCACCTGGAGGGCTGTCTTCCTGAGACGAGCGGGACTTGAGTATTTCTCATTCTGTCTCCAGCTGCCTGTTGCTGAGACTAAGTTCTGGACCAGTGCAATTGGGAAGGGGGCTCCTTTCTTCTTACCAAGCCAGCCATGCACTCAGAGGCTTGCTGAGAGTACTGGGGTCCCCTGGGAGTATGAGGTGGTGGTGTCATGAAACTGTGAGGATCTCAGGTGGTTACCCTAACCCTCTACCGGGTGCTTAACTCTGAGAATGAGGGTCTTAGAGTGAGGCTTGCCATTTGAATCCACTCGTGGCTCCAGAGCCTGGTTGAGACATTGGGAGAGGGGAGAAGCAGACTATAAGCATGTATTCTCTTCCCAAAGGAACTCACTTTATTTGCAACAGAACATGGAGACCTTTAAGCCTAAGAGCACTCTTAGGGACAGTAGAGGTGTAGTAGAAGGTATTTGGGAGACTCATGAATCTAATGAATATCAAATGGAGGCCAGCTGGTTTGTAGGAGAGAACTGGGGAAATAAGACAGCTGGAATGAGTACCCGTCCCCAGGGTCAGAGCAAATATTAAATACTGACCTCAGAAATGATTTCTTAAAAGAAGCCACAGTTTGATTAAATTAATTTATAGAGGAATTTATGCCGTCGGGACATTGTTGAAAATAGCATAGTCCTCCCCAAGTAGTGAAGCTTAACATCTGGTTAAGGTCAAGAAAAGAATGAAAAAGAGCTGTAATAGAACTGCTGTCCTTCTGGGCTGACTCCAGACATAGCCAAAACTATACCTCCCTGAGAGCAACATCAGAGGCTTTCACTGAAATTATCCAGCGAGTCACTAAATAAATCAACAAATAACAGTAACAAGTCATGAGAGAGAACCAATACGCAGAATGCTATAATATCTAAAATGTTTCTAGCAAAAAATTACGAGGCATGAAAAGAAGCAGGAAACTATGACCCGTACACTGGAAAAATAAACCAGGCAACAGAAACCGCCCGAGTGACCAAATGTCGGATTTAAGAGAAATATATTTCAAAGTAGTCATTATATGTTCACAGAAGTAAAGGAAACCATGATTAAAGATATAAAGAAGTATACTGACAATATTGCATCAAATAGAGAAGATCAATAAAGATAAAAATTATTAAAAAAACAAATGGAAAATCTGGAGTTGAACAGCACAATAATTAAAATAAAAAAAAATATTCACAAGAGAATCTCCATAGTAGATTTGAACTTGAAGAAAAAAGGATTAATAAAACTGAAAGTGGATCATTAGAGATTATGCAAGCCAAAGAACAGAGAGAAAATAAAAAAGAATGAAGAAAAATGAAGAGAGCCTCAGAGAAATATGGAACAAAATTAACCACATCAATATGTGCATAATGGAAATACAAGAAGGAGAGGAGGGCAAGAGAAATGCTACAAAATATGTTCTCTAATTGTAGTGGAATGAAAGTGGAAATCAATAACAGAAAAATACAATTGGGAACTGGGAACTCATGAACACACATATTTCAAAATTAAGCAATGTGCTACTACATGGCCAATGGGTCATAAATAAATAAAGAAGGAAACAGAAAACACTTTGAGATGGATGAAAATCAACATGCCAAAACTTATAGGGTACAGCTACGGGGATACCGTTAGGAAATTTTATAGCAGTAGCTAAAATGCCTATATTAAGAAAGAACACCTCAAATCAATAACCTACGGTAAACCTTCTACCTTAAGACACTGGAAAAAGAGCAGGTTAAACCTAAAGTATGGAAAGAAAAGAAAGAAAATAATGAAACTTATAGGAGTAATTAATGAAATAGAAATATAGAAAAAATAGAGAAATGAAACTAGAAGGGGATTCTTTGAGAAGATTAATTGACATACAAATGGCCAATAAGCATATGAAAAGAAGCTGGATGTCACTGCTCATATGGGAAATCCAAATCACATCCACAGTGAGATACCATTTCATACTCATTAGGATGGCTAGACTCAAAAAAGTCAAATAATGAATGCTGAGGATGATATGAAGACATAGGCAACCTCACACATTGTTCATGGGAATGTAAAATTTTACATTAGCCAATTTTGGGAAACAGTTTGGTTGTTCCCCAAGGATTAAACATAAAGTTACCATATGACTCAACTATATTCCATTCCCAGGTATATACCAAAAGGAATAAAAACATATGTCCACAGAGAAACTTTTGCAGAAATGTTTAAAGCAGCATTGTTCATCAAAGCCAAAAGATGAATAATTCAGTGTCCATCAACTTATGAAAGGATAAACAAAATGTGGTGTATCTATGCCAAGGACTATTTTTCAACCCTTGAAAAAATGGAGTATTGATGCCTGCAACTACTTGAATGAACCTGGAAAATATTATGCCAAGTGAAAGAAGCTAGTTACAAAGAACTCACATTATGTAATTCCATTTATATGAAAGTCCAGGATAGAGAAATCTATGGAGACAGAAAGTAAATTAGTGGTTGCATATGTCTGGGTGGAGGATGAGTAGGTAGGGGAGTGACAGCTAAAGGATATGGGTTTTCTTTTGAGAAAATTGACGATAGGGATGGTTGCACAGATCTGTGAATATACTAAGAACCATTGAAATGTAAACTTTAAATGAGTTAATTGTATGGTATACATTATTTTTCAGTAAAGCAATTTAAATTTTTTAATAAAGTAGGCAAAGATAAAAATAAAATAGTAGTGAAATCTAATGCTCAGAATATCCAAGGTGTTTCCTTGGGTGTGAGGAGAGAAGAGGTAGAGATGGTGGTGGGTGGTTGCCTGTGTTCATGGGAGTAGGTACAGTTTATCACTAAGCCTGCCATAGAAACTTGGAAATTGAGAATTTAAAGTTTTTGGCTTTGGAAATAGAGGATCGACAATACCTTTAATTACTCACATGACCTTAGACAAATAATTTCACTGGGAAACATTTCTTAATATTGATGAGTGTAGCATTGTACATACATATATTTAAGCTTAGATAAAGAGTTTAAATAGTTTTGCTTTAGGAATTCAGACGACAAGGAGGTTCTTTCTGTTTTTGCAGTTAGTACAAATATTAGGCATTTTTAAATCAGGTATATCAAACATCTCAATTTCAACCCTGACACTGTGAAGCTGAGGACTTTGGGCTCATTTTTCCTTTGATTTCATTTTCCTTATTTCCCCAAATGGGAACAGTAATAGCTACAGTGTAAGACCATAAAGCACGGTGATATAGTAGGGCTTAATAGATAGTTGTCACATTCAAGCTTCTAGTTCTTATTAGCTTGAAGGGGCCATTCATTCATTCATTCATTCATTCAATTTAATTCAATTCATCTATGTATTGAGTATTACTCTGTTCTATATGCTAGAATCCTTGCCATCATAAAACTTAGTTCTAGCCTTTAGCAGGGGGAGATAAATAGATAATCATATAAAAACACTCAAAGTGTAGTAAGTATAAAGAAAAAAATGCTGGCAGTTAGGGTTCATGCTCCACATAAAATCTTGGAAGAATCTTATCCAGGAAATTTGAGTACGGTAGCCCAGGAGGGAAGATCTAGATACTGACACTGCAATTTCCCAATGCCATGGCCCTGTTATTTCTTTTATTTATAGTTTCTGTTGCTGTTTTGCTTTTCTTCCTCTTGAATTTTATCCATAAACTCTGCTTCCAGAGCTACTTTGTAATTTTTCTATCTAGCTACGGTAACTGTTCCCTTTCCTCTTGTCTCTAGTATTTGTTTGGGGGGAATTGGATGCCATTCCAAGACTGAGTGTTCTTATTGAAAGAGCTCAAATCGTCACAGTCAGGGTGGGAGTGGGGAGTGATAAGCAATTTTGCTCCTGTATGCAGGATTCTAGGTGACCTCTTTGCTCTTCCCTATAATTCTCATATATGCTTTTATTGCCTTTTCAGTTTGTTTTCTAAATTTACAGTGTTTCTTGTTGCATTTTCTGCTATCCCCACCCCGACACTCAATGTACCGGTATTTTCTTACAGAAATGTAAAACTACTTGTCCACAAAACAAGTACCAATTAAATTAAAATTTCTTCCCTTCCTGCCCTGACCAGAAATTAGCCTTGGTGGGATTAAGGCAGTGGCCAGTTTTTGGGACTGACTGTTGATACTTGCTCAGGCTGTGACATGATAATGGAGAGTGATTATTCTATTGTACTCAATTTATTTTTATGTTCTAAACCAAGCCATACAAAATGCAATAGTTTGAAATTTAGAACTAAAGGAGATGGCTGATAAATTCAAGGGGATATAATAATTCTTACTAGTGTCCCCCTCACGCCAAAGCAGATACTTTTAAGGTGTGTCATTTTCAGATGAGCTATGTGGGCTTTGTTAAGGCTAACTGTGTGATTACCAGATTTTAGAGATAACACTGCTTGTGGGGGAGGAAAATGGTATATGCAGTCCATTGACACGTAAACTCCTTCTAGCCACCCCCTCCCCGTAGCTGCATAATAGGATGCATGAACACAAGCAGTTTTAGGAAAAACTCTGAGGTTGGTAGACAAACAGTACAGCCTCCGTTTCCCCTCTTGGTTCTTCCTCCTTCTGTGCCATTCTCTTCTGTTCCAACTCAAAATGATCCAGTCCCTTGTATTTTTGTAATTTGAAAACTTCCAGTCAAATTTAAACAATTAAACCTCTGCCAGTTAAACCCTATCATAAATTTGCTGATGTTCACTTGTCATTCTGTTTTATTTGAGGTTGGTGTTCTTGCAAAATAGAGCAAGGATTTTCTGACCCTTTAAGAATGGGGTGGGGGGTGGGGTGGGGGAAGCTGGGTTGGCTCAGCAGGTTAAGTGCTTGCTTTGCAGCCCCAGAGACCAGGGATTGAATCCCGGCTCCAACCCAGGTGGACCCATATGCTGAACTGGGGTGTGCCCCCAGTTCAGTTCTTGCCGGGGCCTATGTGGGAGGCTCCTGGCCCAGTTCCTGCCCTGCGCAGCCCCGTGCCCACCTGTGGAGTGAAACTATATGGAAAACTAATGTTGTCAACTATGGAGACTGCTCTGGGCCCTCCCCCTTCTCTCTGTCTCTCCCTGTCTGTCTCTCTCTCTGTCAAAAACCAATAAAAAATAAATCTTTAAAGAATGGGATATTCTTGAAGTGACTACACAGTTCCTGAAATCAACCCTAAGTGGTCAGAAGAGCACATCTAGATGGGACAGGAAGGGACACCTGTCGTCTCATCTTCTGGCATCAGGCGGGCAAGTACCGTCGCATTGACTTTCACTAAACATCCATTTCTTTCAGCTCTCATAATCGATGGTTTCAGAATACGCAAAGCAACTTGAAATTAATTTTCAAAAGTGTGGTTTTGATCATGATTCGTCTGGGTTCCCAGGGAGAGATAGTGATGGTTTTGGGTTAAAGTGAGGAAAAACGTTATTATCATTACTTGTGTGATGTTCTTCTCTCATAGCAACTCCATGAGAGCAGGCACTGTGCCTCTCCTATTGATTCTTCTCTCACAAGTACCCAGTATACCTTGTACAAATATAACCGATAACTATTTGCTGTTGAAAAAAAACTTCATAAAATGAGCATTTTTAGTTTTAAAACTGAGCAGTATTGGAGTAGGAGAATGTACTTTAGGTTGGAGAAAATAATAGTATCTGGGTAGAAGAATATAACGTACTAGTATATTTGGGAGCTGGGGGATAGAAAATAGTGCACAGAACAAGGAGTTGAGAGGATAGAAGGTGAGAGGGGACAGGAGAGTTAATTTGAGGCCCAGATACAGAGGAGCTTAATGTCAAACTTGGAACTTTTGTCTGGGGTCTGGGCACTGGGGTCCACAGAGGAACCAAACCAGAGTGAGCTCTGAGCCGGGAGCCAGAGGGCTGAAGACTACAGGCACAGAGACCAGTTTGGATGCTGCTGCCAAGAGAGGATGAGGAAAGCACAGACAGAGGCAATCCTACCTGCTGGGAATGTGATCCTATGTTCTGATAAAAAATGTAGTAGACTTTCTTAGAAGGGACAGAATATTTCAAATTGGGGCTATTCCTAAAAATCTCATGCTCAAGGCTGTGGGTCTTCCATCTAAGGGGCCTTTCTTTTTTATGCCCTTTTTATTCCAGGAGGATTCTGGATAAAGTATTCCATGACCTCCTATCAGCCTTCATTTATTTAGTTACAATGTCAGTGTGGGAGCTGGGATAGCTCACAAATTCTTTGTTTAAAATTCAGTGGCAGCCTGAAAATAACGAGAGGGCTGTGTCTGTGGGGAGGTCTTTCTGTGCTGCATTTCAAAATAACAGAGCTGCCTGTGAAGCCTCAGGGAATCTTCCTCACCAGCCTCCTTCCCAAGTCCCACAGCTGAAATCAGAGAGGATTAGGAAGTACACACCTACTGGACTCTGAGACTCAGAAAAAGTCTCTTGGTTTTGAGAAGTTTGGGGCCTAAAGGTGGTTGTAAAGTCATAGTGCTTTAGAATGGAAGGAAACCTCAGCATCGTTTTACTTCAACCTTTCACCTATCTACTGGTGAATTTTCTCTCTCATGTCCTCAACTGATCCGTTTCATTGAACCTATACTGAACTTTTTAGGCCCCTATTTCTTAGAGGTTTTCATCAAGTTTAGCATTAAAGATATGCAAAAATTGGCTCATGCTGTATTATTTCCTGCTGTTTATGACACAGGACTCTGTGATGGCTCAGTGTTGGCTCTTGCTGAAAAGGGTCTGGGAGAATGGATGAAAGAGGGTGGACTCTAGCCACTTCTAAGACTAAAAATATAATTGAGTTCAAGTCTATGCCAAGAATAAGTCTGTGCCAAGAATATGGTTGCTTTATTCAAATATCCTTTGCATGTCCCTTGCAGATTTTCAGATTAGTGGGCCTAATCCATGTGAAAGAACAAGGGAATGACATGTTTACGTCAGAGACACAAAACATCCTCTGGGATACTTCAGGGAGAGGTCAGACTAAGAACAAACATCCAAATATCATTATAATCAGATCCTAAGCAATTAAAAACTATTATGCACTCTCTTTCCTAACTGACCTTGTGGGATGTATAAGCTAGAATTCAGTCTAAATAAAGCTAAATTGGGAAGTCTAAATTTAACAGCATAAAAAAGACTACAGTGCAATCCACCACAGTGCACAGATAACCCAGTTAGTGGCTTTGGAGAAGGATAATCAAGAATGAAGTGAATTTCCCATTTGTGGCCACAATGTCCTGTTTTTGAAGCTTAGGCTTCTTGGGTAGAGGACCTGAGCGAGGAAGGATAGCCTTCACCTTTAGGTAAAGAAGGGGATTTTATCATCACCAAGCAAGTGCAGTTCTGCGCTATCAAACTCCCACTTTTCAATTGCTGATAATGACTCTGTAAATTATAGCTTTTAGCCAATTCTCAGGGTAGAGCTCATCTTCTACTTTAAAAGATTCTTTTCTTGAAATATAATTTCTACCTTTTCTCTTTCAAGGCACTGAATTGTATAGCTTCTCTGTTAGTCATTTTCCTGGTTCTTGTACAGGCACTATGAAGCTCCCTGACCACCAGCCCAATTAAATTCCAAGTGTTGGACATAGACATATACCTTCCCACAAAAGTGGGTGCGGGGTTTTTGTTTATAGAGAAAGGATTATGTATGCACGAGCATGAAAATGAGACATATCTAAACAAGGCCGCAGGAGTCTCCAGACATGGGCACTCAGGGAGTCTGCACAATTGGGTGTTTGGTTTTGCTTTACAGACAGAACTGCAACAATCAAAGCACATCCAGGGAACATAGGAAACCTAGCATTCAGGGTTTGGAATTTTATCTTAATTAACAAAAATTATATTTCTTTCACATTTTTTCCTACTTTAAAGTGATTTTGTTTAGGCAATTTCATCCACTCTCTTAATATTTTTCTTAGGCATAGAGAGGCAGGCACTATTATTTAAGTCAAGAGAACCGAGTGACATACTTAGAATATAAAATATTAAACTTTTAATTTAGGAGGCCTTGTTTCAAATCCATGTATCTCCTGTCTCTCTCTAAATGGATTCTCAAATGACACATAGGCATTTACTTAAAACAAACCCATAAAAAAGCAAGGAAAACAAGAAAACTACCATCTTATAGTTCAATACAGGGAGAACCAGAATCATATTTAATAAAAATCTTTCTTTAATACTGAGGAGCAGAGCAAATGAACAGATGCAATCCCTCATTTATTGTATTGATCATTTTATACGTAATTGAGGGCCTGGAACACACATTGCATTGAACCAGGCACAATAAGGAAAGTACAAAGGAAATGTTCACTGAAGTTGAAATAAGACACACATGAAAAATTATGTGCAAAGCAAGATTCTTTATTTAAATAAATATGGGGTGGTCAGGGAAGACTTCTTGAAAGAGGCAACCTTTGAGCAAGACTGTGATAAATAGGTTGGATTTCAAGAGGCAAAGAAGAAATTGAGGATAGTATACATAACAGGCATAACATAAAGACACAGGGTTGAAGAAATGTACACTGAGCCTGAGAGCAAGTCTGTATCAGCCTAGCAAAGTGGTTGGCTCCTGTTGGAGAATGACAAGAGGTAAAGTTAAAAAGGTGAGCCATTGAATGATTTCAACCTTGGGAATCATAATATTGTGGCAATGGTGTTTTATGGAAGAAGATGGAATTACTCTGTGCAGGGAGGTTTGGGAGAAGAGAGATTGGAAGGAATGAAATAAACTCAAAAGTTATATAATCCAGATGTTGATGTTCAGGACCCAAGCAAAGATGAGGGCACTGAAAAAAGAATTGTTGCTAGTAGCAGTACGATAGGAGTTTGTAAATCTGATTAAATATGGGCAATCAGGAAGTGAAATCTACATGATGAGGAAAACGAAACCATCAGTATTCAACAAATGAAGAAGTCAGGAGAGGTTTGGGCAGTTTTGTGATCGTGTTTTTAAATCTT
>PVKE010031014.1:0-19293 GCA_004027555.1 Craseonycteris thonglongyai
ATCTACCAAAATGCCCTTCGATAGACGACTGGATAAAGAAGATGTGGTACATTTACACAATGGAATACTACTCAGCGATAAGAAATGATGACATACAGTCATTTGTGACAACATGAATGGACCTAGAGACCATCTTATTAAGCGAAATAAGTCAGACTGAAAGAATCAGGAAACATATGACCTCACTTATAGGTGGAATATAAAACTGAAAGTAACAAAGACACAGAGACCTATGGACACACTCAATAGCTTGGTGATTTTTTTTTTAAGATTTATTTTTATTGGTTTTTGACAGAGAGAGAGAGACAGAAAGAAAGGGGAGGGCCCAGAGCAGTGTCCATCGTTGACAGCATTAGTTTTCCATATAGTTTCACTCCACAGGTGGGCGCAGGGCTGCTCAGGTCAGGAACTGGGCCGGGAGCCTCCTGCATAGGCCCCGGGAAGAGCTGAACTGGGGGCACACACCAGTTCAGCATATGGGTCCGACTGGGCTGGAGCCAGGATTCGATCCCTGGTCTCCGGGGCTGCAAAGCAAGCGCTTAACCCGGTGAGCCATCCCGGCTTCCCCCCTAGGTATATTTTTTAATTCCAATTTTAAAAACGATTTTTATTAAACAACATAGCTAACATACATTATATCAGTTTCAGGTATACACCATAGTTGTTCGACATTTATATACCTAAAGAAGTGTTCAGGGAAGCCGGGATGGCTCAGTGGGTTACGCGCTCACTTTGCAGTCCTGGGGACCAAGGATCAAATCCCGGCCTCAGCTCGTGCGGACCCATATGCTGAACTGGGGAGTGCCCCCAGTTCAGTTCTCACTGGGGCGAGATCCCGGCCCAGTTCCTGCCCTGTGCAGCCCTGCCCACCTGTGGATTAAAACTATGTAGAAAAACCAATGATGTACAACTATGGAGACTGTTCTGGGCCCTCCCCTTTCTCTCTCTGTCTCTGTATCTCTGTCTCTGTCTCTGTCAAAAACAATAAAAATAAATCTTAAAAAAAAAGTGTTCACCATAAATTGAGCAACCATCTGACACTGTACCACATGAATCATAATATTATTGACTATATTTCCTATGCTATATGTTACATTCCCTTGATTTTATACCTGGAAATCTGAACTTCTTATTCCCCTTAACCTTTTCCCCTCCTTTAGCTTTTTTTTTCAATTATGATTAACATTCAATAATATTTTATATTAATTTTGGGTGTACAGCATAGTGGTTAGACATTTGTATACTTTAAGAAGTGATCCCTCTGACTAGTGTAGTACCGACAAGGCACTATACATAGTTATTACCATAATACTGACTGCATTTCCTATACTTTACTCTTTATCATTTTCTCTCAAAGACAATAAAGTAAATCTTAAAAAAAAAAAAAAAAAAATGAAGGCAAAGCAACATACCAGACACAGAATTTAAAACACTGGGTGTAAGGATGCTCTATGATCTCAGTGTGAACTTCAAAGAGATAGGAAACATTAAAAAAAAAAGTTTAAAATAAACAATACAATAACTGAAATAAAGAATATATACAGGGAATCAGCAGATTAGATGAAACAGAGGATCTAATCAGCAATTTAGAAGATAAGGTAGCAGAAATCACCCAGACAGAACAGCACAAAAAAATGAGAATAGTGTAAGAAGCCTCTGCAACAATACCAAGTGTACCAACATTCACACCATAGGGTACCAGAGTAAGAAGAAAGTGAGGTAATGAGAACCAACCTATTAGAAGAAATAATTACAGAAAACTTCCCTAACCTAGCGAAGGAAATAGATATATGAGTACAAGCCCACCCAGGAAGTGCATGGAGTCTCAAACAAGATGAACAAAAACAGGCCTATACTAAGACATATCATAATTAAAATGCCAAGGCTAAAGACAAAAAGAGTATTTTAAGAGCATCAAGAGAAAAGCAGGGCAAGCTGGGATGGCTCAGCATGTTAAGCACTTGCTTTGCAGCCCCAGGGACTGAGGGTTGAATCCCGGCTCCGGCCTGTGTGAGCCCAAATGCTGAACTGGGGAGTGCTTCCCATGCAGGAGGCCCCAGTTTGGTTCTCACCATCCCCCCATTCAGCCCCTGGCTTGAGGGGGTATGCTTCCCATGCGGGATGTCCCAGCGCAATTCCTGCCCTGCACAGCCCCCACTCACCTGTGTGGAATGAAACCATGTTAAAAACTGGTGACATACAACTATGGAGACTGCTTTGGGCCCTCCCCCTTCTCTGTCTCTCTCTGTCTTGGTCTCTCTGTGTCTCTATCAAAAACAATAAAATAAATCTTTAAAAAAAGAGAGAGAGAGGGGAAGCTGGGATGGCTCAGCGGGTTAAGTGCTCGCTTTGAAGCCCCGGAGACCAGGGATCGAATCTCGGCCCCGGCCCAGGCAGACCCATATGCTGAGCTGGGGTGTGCCCCCAGTTCAGTTCTTGCCGGGGCCTATGCGGAGGCTCCCGACCCAGTTCCTGCCCTGTGCAGACCTGAGCCCAACTTGTGGAGTGAAACTATATGGAAAATTAATGCTGTCAACCATGGAGACTGCTCTGGGCCCTCCCCCTTCTCTCCATCTCTCTCTGCCTCTTTCTCTCTGTCAAAAAAACAATAAAAATAAACCTTTAAAAAAATTAAAATTTTTTTTTAATTTAAAAAAGAGAATAAAGCAGCTAGTTACCTACAAAGGAGCTCCCATAAGAATGTCAGTTGAGGGGAAGCTGGGATGGCTCAATGGATTAAGCACTCACTTTGCAGCGCCGTGGACTGAGGATCAAATCCTGGTCCTGGCCGGTGCAAACCCATATGCTGAACTGGGAGCTCCCCAAGTTCAGTCCTCACTGGGTTGAGACTCCGCCCCAGTTCCTGCCCTGTGCAGCCCCGCATCCACCTATGAAATGAAAGTATGTGGAAAAACCAGTGATGTGCAACTATGGAGACTGCTCTGGGCCCTCCCCCTTCTCTCTGTCTCTCTGTCTCTCTGTCTCTCTCTCTGTCAAAAATAAATAAATAAATAAATAAATAAATAAATAAGGAATGTCAGTTGATTTCTCAACAGAAACTTTGCAGGCCGGAAGACACTGGTACAAAATATTCAAGGTGATGAAAAGCAAGAACCTACAATCAAGATTACCTTACCTAGAAAAACTATCATTTAGAATATAAGAAGCGATAAAGAGCTTTGCTGCCCATAAAAAAGCTAAAGGAGTTCATCACCACCAAAACCAGTATTATAAGGAAGACTAGAGGGACTTTTTTAAGGTTAAAAAGAAAAAAAGACTAAAAATATGAATAGTAAAATGGCAATAACTACATATCTATCAACAATTAATTTTGATGTAAGTGGATTAAATGCTCCAGTCAAAAGATAGGGTGTCTGGATGCATAAGAAAACAAGACCCTTACATATGCTGCCTACAAGAGACTCACTTCAGATTGAAAAACTTACACCAACTGAAAGTAAAAGGGTGAAAAAATTTTTTTCATATAAATAGAAACAAACAAGAGGTAGGGTAGCAATACTTATACCAGTCAAATTACACTAAAACAAAGGCTATAAGAAAAAGAAGGACCCAGTAATCCCAATTCTGGGTATTAATCCTAAGAAACCCAAGGGAACCGATGCATCCATATATTTTTACTGCAGCACTGGTTACAATGGCCGAGATGTGAAAGTAGCCTGGGTGTCCTTCAATGGATGAATGGATAAAGAGGGAGGTAGCCATATATACAGTGGAATATTCCTTGGCCATTGAAGGGAACGCATTTTTTGCCATCTATGGCAGCATGTATTAACCCTGGAGGGTATTGTAATGAGTGCAGTATGTCAGATAGAGAAAGGCAGATACAATGTGATTTCACTTACATGTGAAATCTAAAGAACAAAATAAATAAATAAATAAATAAACAACAAAAACAAACTCAAAGATACAGAGAATATTTTGATGGTTTCCAGATGGGAGGTGGGTTGTAGTGGTGGGTGAAAAGAGAGAAGGGATTAACAAGTACAAATTAGATATTACAAAGTAGTCATGGGAATAAAGGGTATAGCATAAGTAACACAGTCAGTAATATTGTGATAACTATATATGGTGTCAGATGGGTACTAAATTTATTGGGGTAATATATGGGAGGGGGTTTGGTGGACAGGGTGAAAAAGGTCAAGGGATTAAGAAGTACAAGTTGGTAGTTACAAAATATTTGTGGGGATGTAAAGTAAAGCATAGGGAATATAGTTAATGATATGGTAATAACTAGGTATACTGTTAGGTGGGCACTAGACTAGTCAGAAGGATCACTTCTTAAATTACATAAATGTCTAACCACTATTCTGGACACCTGAAATTAATATAAAAGAATATTGAATGTCAACTGTAATTTAAAAAATTTTTAAAGGCAGAAAAGTTGAGGGGGAATAAGAGGTCCAAATTTTCAGGTATAAAACAAACAAGTCATGGAGATATAACGTACAGCAGGGGTGTCAAACTCAATTAAAACACGGGCCATTTGGTGCAACAGGCAAGATTCACGTGGGCCGCATCACATTTACAAACGTGGCTGGAACTGAGTCAGCGCGTTTATACACGTCCACAGGCCTCCAGGGAAGGCACTGGGTCACGTGTATACTCGTCTTCAGGAGTTAAAGGGTTAACGAGGGAATTGTGTGTATGGTACTGCCTCAGTCTCCCCTAAGCGCTATTTTCTTCATAACAATTTTTTCTATTTTCATTTTATTTCAGAGCATCGTGGGCCACCAGTTTGACAGCCCTGATGTACAGCATAGGGAATATAGTCAGCAATATTGTGTTAGCATGGTACACTGTCAGACAGCTGCTGGATTTATCATGGTGATCACTTCTTTAGGGATATAAATGTTGAATAACTATGGTATACACCTGAAACTAATATAATATTTTGTTAGCTATATTTTAATAAGATCTTTAAAAAGTTAACTGGAAAAAGAAAATGGCAACTATTTGAAGTGATGGCTATGTTGAGTAGCTGGATTATATTGAATATTTCACAATATATAGGTATATCAAGTTGTTACTTTAAATATATGCAATTTTAAATTGTCAACTATACCTCAATAAATCTTGGTAAAAGAAAAGAAAAAAGAAAACCTGCCCAAGTTTACATAGCTCTAAATGGGATGTGCAGGCCTAAGTGTGAGACCTGAACTGGTACCCTCAACCACTTTTGCACTAATGCGGGTCTGTGGTATGTCAGTGCATGCAGGTGCATATCTTTTGTGTGTCATCTGCGTACAAGGACATGTGAGTGCATGTGGCTCTTTGTTTCTGTAATTTTAAGTGTCTGTTATGTCCCTATGGAAGTATTTATGTTTTTAGAAATCATTTTCATTTCCTCACTCGCTCTTCTCCATTATAGCCAGCAGAGGGGGCTCAGGAATTTTTTTCTCATCCTGGAGCCAAGAGTATACAGCAGTAAAAGCACCACTTCCTTTAAAAAATGCCAGTTCTTGAAGAAGATAGCTATGGCCTATGACTAACTTTTTATAGTCTGAAAACAGAAATCAGGTAGTCACTCAAAACTCAAATCTCTCCACTCTCGGGGCCATTTCTGTATGAGAGCAGACACCCAGCTCTCCAAAAATGCTAAACTATTAAACTACAGCATCTCTTCCATCTACCCTTTGACACTATGCATGGCCTACTCCCTACCTCTGGCTATTTAAAGTACTCTTCTTCAATTCTCTCATAATCAACCAAGTGTCCTGGTTTCCTTTTCTTTTTCTCCACTCTCCTGCATTTCTTTGGGTGGCTTATTCAGATATAATTCAACTGACACTGACAATATCTATGAGGGAAGGCTTTGTCTCATTTCAATCTCCCAGCAATCTCAGGATGAAAGCACCACTATTTGACTCTACTTATTTTGCAAAAGAGAAATCAAAGCTCAAAGAGGAGGGTACCTGATCTAAGGTCATACCATCAATAAGGGGCAGAGGCAGAAATAATTTCATGTTCCTCCAAATCAAGAACCTACTTTTTGGGGAAACCAGGATGGCTCAGTGGGTTAAGCTGTCACTTTGCAGCCCGAGGGATTTGGGACCAAGGATCGAATCCCTGGGCCCAGCCCATGCAGACCCATATGCTGAACTGGGGTGTGCCTCCCATGTGGGAGGCAACCAGTTCGGTTCTCGCTCCCCAGTTTAGCCTCTGGCTTGAGGAGGCACGCCTCCCATGCAGGAGGCCCCCAGCCCAGTTCCCCCCCTGCACAGCCCCCACCCACCTATGTGGAATGGAAACTGATGACATACAACAATGGGGGCTGCACTGGGCCTTTCCCCTTCTCTCTGTCTCTGTTTCTCTGTGCCTCTGTCAAAAACAATAAAATAAATCTTAAAAAAAAAGAAATACTTTTCCTTCTACTGCACTGTGGGCTACGGCAATTGATAGGGCTACAACTGAAACTCAAGTGGTGACAGACTCCTTATCTTAAGTCTTATAACCTAAATCCCCAAACCTCATTGTATACCAAAATCACCTGAGAGAGAAAAAACACACAAACATTTCAGGGAGTCTGAGTCTGCAGTAGACCCAGGATTTGCCTTTTAATTAAGACCTCATGTGACTTCTGGTGCAGGTAGTCCCTGGCCACACTAGAAGGAAATCAGGCCTGCTCAGTCTTCCTCAAGCCCCACAAGTTCTTAAGTAAACAAAGCTTCAGAACACTTCCAAAATAATCATGGTGACCATTGATGAAGCATTGCCGTATTCTACACACATTGCATTTACTGGTAGGTCTATAATCAATGTTGAGCACATTTTTTTTTGTGAAAGATACATGTTTTGTGTCCAAGTTCTTATTTATTTTTTTCTTTTTTAATGGACATCCAGTTGTTCTGGCATCATTTGTTGAAACATTATCCTTTCTCCATGGAATTGCCTTTTCTCCTTGGTCAAAGAATACTTGGCTGTATTTGCTGGAGTCTACTTTTGAGCTACCTGTTCTGTTTCATTGACTATTTTGTCTATTTTTCTTCAATACCACACTGTCTCAATTATTGTAGCTTTATAAAGTCTTGAAGTTGTAATAAGAACCTGATTCCTCCAAGTTTATTATTAGTATTTTATTGACTATTGTAGGCCTTTTGCATTTTCATATAAACTTTAGAATTAGTTTTTCAATATCTACAAATAACTTTCTGGGATTATGATTGGGATTACATTGAATCTATAAATCAAATTGAGAAAAACTAATAATAATATTGAGTCCTTTAATCCAAGGATATGTAATATCTCTCTACTTATATAAAGGGTATCCCAAAATTCACGCAAGATTTGAATTTTGCATCATTTGTGCGGTAAAGTGTTGCCAACGAAAAAAAAGACAGCGTGACAGCTGATAGTTCAGGGTTATTAAAAACGGAGTGCTACATAAAAGAACAATTCATTTTCATTGTTGAGCAATGAAAATATACAATTTTTAATTATAAACCTCTGTTTTCTATCAAAATTACTTCTTGCATGAATTTTGGAACACCCTTTAGATAATTTATTATTTCTTTATCAGAGTTTTGCAGTTTTTTTGCATATAGATCTTGCAAGTATTTTGATTTAATGTAAGTATTTGAATTTTGGTGCTATTGTAAATGGTATTGATTTTTAATTTAAATTGTTCATTGGCTGGGATTTATGAAAACAGTGACTTTTATATGTTAACCTTGCATCCTGTGACTAATCATTCTTTAGTTCTAAGAGATTTTTATTTTTTATCAGTCTTTTGGAATAGTCTACATAGGTGATAATCTCACTTGCAAATAAGACCCAGGCATTTTATATACATTATATCATTTCATCACCAGCACAACTCTGCATGTCTGGCTTAATTAGTGCCCCCATTTTTCAGAGAAGGAAACTGAGGCTTAGCTACCTTAATTTAATTGTCCAAGGTCACAAAGATTAAAAGTGTAGGAACTGAGATGCAACTCAGATCTGCTTATGTCTATAGCTTGTGATACCTGCTCCTGCAACAATGAGCTATATTAAGTAATTTGCTGTAGAAAAGGGTAGCAGAAAGTCCAGTGTGGGTAGAGGAGTCACCAAATCCCAAAGAGCTAAGACATTCACATCACAGATTTGTGGGACATTGGTCCAGGCTTTTCTAAAAATTAAACTTCTTGTTTAGAACAAGATTTGAATAGACATGTCCCTAATGAATATACAGAAGTGGGCAATAAACACATGACAGATGCTCAACATCATTATCCATTAGAGAAATGCAAATAAAAATCACAAAGAGATGCCATGTCACATACACTAGGATAGCTATAATAAAAAAGTGTACAACACAAACTTTTAATAAAAATATAGAGAAATTAGAATCTTTGCACATTGCTGGTAAAATTGCCAGTGGTACCACCACTTTGGAAAACATTGACATTTACTTGAAAATTTAAATATACCGTATTTTCCTGCGTATAAGACGACTTTTGAAACGAAAAAAAGTCAACCGAAAATCGGGGGTCATCTTATACGCCCAGTTGTCTTATACGCTGGAAAATACGGTAGTTACTATGTAACCCAGAAATTCCACTAATAAGTACATACTCATGAAAATTAAAAATGTGTTCACAGGGGAAGCCGGGATGGCTCAGTGGGTTAGGTGCTCACTTTGCAGCGCCAGGGACTGGGGATCAAATCCTGGCCCCGGCCCGTGCGGAACCATATGCTGAACTGGGAGCTCCCCCAGTTCAGTTCTCTGTCTGTCTCTGTATCTCTCTCTCTCCCTGTCAAAAATAAAATAAATAAATATTAAAAAAAAAAAATGTGTTCACACAAAGGCTTGTACAAAAAATGTTCATGGTACCATTATTTATAATAGCCAAAAAACCAGAAATAATCCAAATGTCTATCAAATGATAAGTGAGTTAACAAAATGTGGTCTATCCATACAACGTAATATTACTTGGCAATAAAAGTATTCATAATGCTTTAACATGCATGAACCTTGGACACATCATGCTAATTGAAGAAGTCATTCACATAAGACCATATATTATATGATTCTATTTATATGAATTGACCAGAATAGAAAAAAGTAGATTGATTAGAGGTCGCTTGAGGCTGTGGATGATGGGAAAAGTAGGAAGTGACTGCTAACAGGTATGGATTTCATTTCTGGGGTGATAGAACTCTTCTTGAATAAGACAGTGCTGATAGTGGCACATCATTGTAACCATACTAAAACCACTGAATTATACAATTTAAATTGGTGAATTTTATGGTATGTGAATTATATATCAAACAATAATCTGATCTTCACAAAAATAAAATAGAACTACCATATTATATTCCAATACCACTTCTGGGTATATATCTAAACAAATTAAAAGTGGAGTCTTAAAGTCATATTTGCATACACATATTCATACCCACAATTGCCAAGAAGTGGAAGTACCTGAAATGTCCATTGGCAGATGAATAAATAAAGTATTTTATATGCACACAATGCAATATTATTCAACCCTGTAAGGAGGAAATCCTGTCACATGTTACAACATGGATTAAGGACATTATGCTAAATGAAATAAGCCAGTCACAAAAGGACAAATACTGTATAATTCCACTTATATGAGGTACCTACAATAGACAAATTCATAGATATAGAAAGAATGTAAGTTACCAGGTCTAAAGGAAGGGGGAAAAGAACTGTTGTTTAATATGTATTGAATTACAGACCTCCAAGATGATAAAGTTCTGAAGATCTGTTACACAAAAATGTAAATATGGGTGATGCTGGAATAGCTCAGCAGGTTGAGTGCTTACCTTGTAGCCACAAGGTCAGGCAATAGAGACCCAGCCCAGCCTGTGCAAGCACATGTGCTGAGCTGAGGCACAGCTAATGACCCCAGGAATGACTCAGCTGTGAAGATTCTCATCTGCCATGTGGGAGGCCCCCAGTTCAGATCCTGCCCTGTGTGATCCCACATCCACCTGTTTGGGGTGGGGCTATCACAATTGATGGTGTGCAGCTTTAGAGGCTATTCTGGGCATTCCTCCCTTATTTCTTTCTCTCCCTTCTCTCTCTCTCTCTCTCTCTCTCTCCTCTCAATAACAATAAAATAAATCTTTAAAGTAATGCAAATATAATTAACACTACTGAAATAGACACTTAAAATTAAGAATGATAAAGTTTATGATATGTTTTTACCACAATAAAAATAATCTAATTATGATGCCTATAAATGCTGAAAAATGTTCAATTTAAGTAGTGCAAACAATTACCAGCCTCTTATATTTTAAATTCAATTTCCAAAAAAAATCAAGGCTCTCATATAGTGGAATTATCATGCTAGTTGAGATTTTTATTTCAAACTTAGAGAATTGTCCACATTTATACCTAGTGTGACATTCATGGTAAGGACAATGAAACAATGTTCTGTGACTATTTTAGCACAATTCATTTAAATGTAGAAAAGTAAGGAAAAAATAAATACTCTTAAATTTTATTCTACAAAATACTAGAAACAAATTAAACCTAAAATGTATAAAAATAAGAAAAGTTATCCAAAGAAACAATGTTTGGCTATATGAGTATGAGATAAAATAAACTTTCAGATACAAATTGTTAGGAGAGGCACAGGACATGATACAATGATAAAAGGGTCAATCCATAAAGAAGATATGACAATTATGCACTGATCAAGAAGGCCTAAATACTTAAAGCAAAAAACTTACAGAATTCAAAGGGGAAATGAGCATTTCAACAATATTTGGAGACTTTAATATCCCAATTTTAATAATGCATAGTATAGCCAGAGAGAAGATCAACAAGGAAATAGAACAGTATAAACAAACTAGAGCTAACAGATATATACAGGATACTTCACACAACAATATAATACACATTCTTCTAAGTACACATTGAACGTTTTCCAGATAAACCATATAGGCCACAAAATTAGCCTCAATAATTTTAACTGAAATCCTTCAAAGAATGTTCTTTGTCCACCATGGAATGAAATTAGAAATCAATACCAGACAGTAATTTGGAAACACAATCTATGTAAATTAAACAATGTATTTCTAAATAAAAGTTATGGGGAAGCTGGGATGGCTCGGCAGGTTAAGCACTCACTTTGCAGCCCCAGGGACCAAAGATCGAATCCCAGCCCTGGCCCGTGTGGACCCATATGCTGAACTGGGGTGTGCTTCCCATGTGGGAGGTCCTCAGTTTGGTTCTTGAAAATTCAAAGAAAACTAGAAAATACATTAAGATGAATGAAAATGAAAGTACAGCATACAAAAGTTACGGGCTACAACAAGGGCAGGGAGATTAAACCTGTAAATGCCAATAATAAAAAGAAAAAAGATCTCAAATTGCTAACCTAACCTACTGCCTTAAGAAACCTAGGAAAAGAAGAGCACACTAAAGCCAACGTAAAAGAAGGAAGAAAATAATAAGTAGTGAAGATAAACAAAATAGGAAATAAAAAAACAGAGGATGCCGGGATGGCTCAGCAGGTTAAATGGTTGCTTTGCAGTTCCAGGGTCTGAGGATTGAACCCCCAGCCCTGGCCCATGTGGACCCATATGCTGAACTGGAGTGTGGCCCCAGTTCAGTTCTCACCAGGTGAGCTTCCAATGTGAGAGGCCCCTGGTTTGGCTCTCAGCTCATAGGGGCATGCCTCCCATGCGGGAGGTACCTGCCTGGTTCCTGCCCAGCGTGGCCCCCCGCCCACCTGTGTGGAATGAAACTGTCGAAAACTCTTGATGTGCAACTACGGAGACTGCTCTAGGCCCTCCCCCCTCTCTCTGTCTCTCTCTCTCTGTCAAAAACAATAAAAAAATAAATCTAAAAAGAACAATAAAGACAATTTTTTAAAAACAAAAGTGTTTTTGAAAAGATTAACAAAATTGACAAATCTTTAGCTAGACTAATAAAGAACAAACAAAAAAGATTCTAATTTAAAAAAATTACAAATGAAAGTTAGGCTGTTACTACTGATTTTATAGAAATAAAAGTGATTATAAGAAAATACTATAAACAATTGTATGCCAAGAATTAGATAACCTAGATGAAATAGACAAATTCCTGGAATCCTACAATCAAAACTGATTCAAGAAAAAAAAAAATCTGAATATACTCCTAAACAAGTAAAGAGATTGAGTCAATAATCCAAAACTTCCAATAAAGAAAAACCTAGACCAGATGAATTCACTAGTAAAAGTCTATTAAATTTTTGAAGAATAATTAACACCAATCCTCCTTAAACTATTTCAAAAACTATTTCAAAAAGTAAAAGAGAAGGGAACAATTAGTAATATGAAAACAATATTAAACTAATCCCAGTGCCAAAGAGATCACAGGAAAACTGCATACCAATATCTCTTAGATGCAAAGTCCTCAACAAAATACTAGAAAACCAAATCAAGCAGCATATAAAATGGATTATATACCAAATGGGGTTTGTCCCAGGAATGGGAGGCTGGATCAACATATGACAATCAGTCAATGTCACACATCATATCAATTAAAAAAAAATTTGTTTTAATGATAATCTTAATAGATACAGGGGGAAAAAAGCATTTGATAAACTGTAAAACACTTTCAGGGTAAAAACGCTACATGAAGTAGGAATAGAAGATAACTTTCTCAAACAGATAAACAGCATCTATGAAAAACCCGCACCTACCATCATACTTAAGGGTAAAGGACCAAATGATTTTCCCCTAAGGTAAGGAACAAGACAAGGATATCTGTTCTTGCCACATTGTACTGCAAGTGCTTGTCAGGTCAGTTAGACAAGAAAAGGAAAGAAAAGGCATTCAGATTAAAAAGGAAGCAGTAAAACTATCTCTACTCACAGATGCCAAGATTATACATATAGAAAACCCTCAAAATACACACACATACACAAACTGATAAAGCTAATAAGTGAGTTCAGAAAAGATGCAAGATGGGGTAAGCCAGGATGGGTCAGCAGGTTAAACACTCACTTTGCATCCCCCGGGGAGGAGGGGTGAGATATCTAGGATGGAATCCCAGCTCCCGCCCATGTGAACCCATAAACTGAACTGGGCTATGCTTCCCACGTGTGAGGGCCCCAGTTCAGCTCTCACCCCCCATTTAGCTCCAGGCTCAAGGGGGCGCACCTCCCAAGTGGGAGGCCCCCAGCCCAGTTCCTGCCCTGCGTGGCCCCCACCCACCTGTATAGACCGAAACCATGTCGAGAACTGATGACATACAACTATGGCGACTGTTCTGGGCCCTCCCCCTTCTCTCCTCTCTCTGTCAAAAACAGTAAAATAAATCTAGAAGAAAAACTGATGACATAAAACTATGAAGACTGCTCGGGATCCACCCCCTTCTCTGTCTCTCTCTGTCTCTGTCAAAAAACAACAAAATAAATCTTTTTAAAAAAGAGAAGTTTTGGGGGAGGTGGTGTTAAGTACTTGCTTTTCAGCCCTGAGGAGAGGATCAAATCCCGGCCCTGGCTCCGCCGGCCCATGCGGACCCATATGCTGAACTCGGCTGTGCTTCCTATGCAGGAGGCCCCCAGTTCAGTTCTTACCCACCCAGTTCTGCCCCTGGGCTCAAGGGGACATGCCTCCCATGTGGGAGGCCCCTGGCTCTGTTTCCGCCACCTGTGGCCCCTGCTCACCTGTGTGGAACAAAACCATGTGGAAAACTGATGACATACAACTATGGAGACTGCTCTGGGCCCTCCCCCTTTTCTCTGTCTCTCTGTCTCTCTGTCTCTCTCTGTCAAAAACAAAGTAAAACTTTTATAAAAAAGACTGAAATCCCCTGAGGACCAAGGATCGAATCCCGGCTCCGGCCCAGGTGGACCCACATGCTGAACTGGGGTATGCTTCCCAAATGTGGTGAGGCCTCCAGTTCAGTTCAAAAAAAAAAAAAGTAAATATTTTTGAGGGAAGCCGAGATGGCTCAGTGGGTTAAGGGCTCACTTTGCAGCTCCAGGGACCAAGGATAGAATCCCGGCCCGGCTGGCCCGTGCAGACCCATATGCTGAATTGGGGAGTGCCCCCAGTTCAGTTCTCTCTCTGTCTCTGTATCTCTCTCTCTCTGTCAAAAAAATAAAATAAAATAAAAATAAAAAAGGACTGAAATCAGTACAATTGTAGAGGTACATCAAAGAAGGAAGCGTTGTTAGTTCTGAAAAGCTGGGACCAATACAAATTTAAAGGAGCAAGGATTTTATTAGAGGAAATGCATGTGTGAGAGAAAAGAGGAAGGTAAACAGAAAAACACTCAGAGCCATCAAACCATGATGCCAGTCTGACATAAATGAAGGAAAAGGGAAGAAAAGTTTGAGTGGTAGCACCCTAGAATGCCATGCAGCCTAAAGGAAGTTTGAGAAAGCTGTTGTGGACCCCTCAGACCAAAGTCATAATCAAAGAAGAGCCATGTCTCCCAGGAAAAAATCTGCCTTAGCAACCCTTCTGTCTTCAGTCATTGATGGGAAGCAACCCATGAGAAAGATAGCCTTAAAGTAAACCTGGAGATGAATTTCACAGCACAGCAGCTGGGACTCATGGTCAATTATTCTCCCTGCAGTTGGAGGTTTTCAAGGTGCTTTCCTTATGGTCACCATAAGGGTTAAGGATCAGGCAAGGGTTTCCGGTATTGATTTTTGAATTGGGTTCTCAAATTATAATCTCCAGGTGCATAGAGACAGTAAAAGGAAGGAAATCAAACACCGTATAGAGAAACTGGATGAGCAATTGTTAATTGCGAAGCCTTACACTAGCTATGGTACTTAGTCATCAGAGATTTCTACAAACTTTTTCTTGTCCTAGGTGTGTCCTCAATGTTTTACACTTATAATCTAGTACTTATTAAATACGTTACAAAATAACGTATAATTAGATTTTCATTGAATGTCATATTGCTCACTGTAATTCAGCTCATCATTTAACATATGGAAAACTTTGCACATTAATATTCGGTCATTCCAGGCAGAGTACTTTGAAAAGATTTGTGAGTTCATTTACATGTTTATCTGTTCTTTTATCCTTTAGAATAGGACTGTTCTTCCACCTGATAATTAGAATGAATTGGATATTTTGAACTCATTCATCAGATTTGGAAGTGATCTCTTAATTGGCAAAGGTGTTAACAGTTAATTGAACATTTCTACTGTGAACCTCCATTTTTCTTAAGTACAGAAATAGCACAGCAGGGCCACAGACAAGTAAAGAATATCACACAAACATCTTTCTGTGTCTGTCTTGTTCTCTATAATATCCCTGCTTCATTGAAAATTGCTATGCATACAGTAGGACACTCAATGAATATTTTGTTATTTCATTTTTATGAATTTTTGAAGATCTAAATATATGGAAGCAAATGTATCTTTGTTATGTGCGGCTACTGAGAAATTTAAGCTGATCTACTGAGAAATAATAAGCTTTGAAAATCTTAATGTTACCAATTCATTTAGGTGGAGTATTTGGTGTTTGGGTCCTAGTCAAATGCCTCATCAAACATTTGTATTACAAATTCCTTATCTTCCTTCTCTTCTTCCTTCCAAACCCTAAACTTACAGCTGTCTAATAGTAGTAATAATGTGTAGAATCTAACCTTGGAGTCTAAAACAGCTACTTTCTTCAACCAAGAATAGAGAAAATAATTCCTTTTGTTGTAGAACTCTTTCAGCCATGAAAAATGATTCCCTGCACTCTTACTTAAAAGTAATGACCCTTATTCATCTTTAATATTTCCAGAATTTGTGCCAACCAAGAGGCATTTTGTTTCTTTCAATTTTCAAATAAGTATTTTAATTAAACTATTTGTTGGACATTACTAATATGCACATTAATTTAGTGCCCAAAGGGAAGCTGGGATGGCTCAGTGGGTTAAGTGCTTGCTTTGCAGCCCCAGGGACCGAAGATCGAATCCTGGCCCCGGACCATGCGGACCCATATGCTGTACTGGGAAGTGCTCTCAGTTCAGTGCTCACCGGGCTGAGACCTCAGCCCAGTTCCTGCCCTGTGCAGCCCCGCGCCCACCTGTGGAATGAAACTATGTGGAAAAACCAGTGATGTGCAGCTATGCAGACTGCTCTGGGCCCACTCCTTCCTCTCTGCCTCTGTAGCTCTCTCTCTCTCTCTCTCTCTTTCTCTGTCAAAAACAATAAAAATAAATCTTTAAAAAAAATTTAGTGCTCATAACCGAATTATGATCACACCATCACCTGAAAAAAAAATTGCTATTTGAAGCATACAATAAACTTGCCATTTGTTTTTCTTTGACAGTTCCGTTCTGGCACTCTATCTTTTTCTTTGTAATACCCATTTATTTGATTGGCCTTCTCATCTGATTTCCAGAAATTATTTACCTGGGCAAATGTCCATGTACCAGGAAATGGGCACTTGTTAGTCTGGGTCCTCAAAGAAGAAAAAGATACCAAGGTGGATTTATTAGAGTAAACACTTGTGAAAGGAAATACACCAGGTGTATGGGAAGAGCCAGAAGAGGCTTGAGAGCTAGCTGTCAGACTGTATACAAGTCTGACTCTATGGAGGAGAGAAACAAGGATGGTAGCTTGGGTATGAATAGTCTTACACTGCAGTGCAGTTCTAAGAAAATCTCAACAACACTAACAGGAAGTCCTTGAGCCTAAGTCATCCTTTAGAAGAGTTCTACATCTCCAAAATGTGGGTTCACTTCAGTATCCTTGATGTAGTCAGTCATTGACTGGGAACAGCCCATGGGAAATTTGGTCTCATGCTAATGCAATGGACAATTTCAGAGCTCAGTAACTGAGATCATTCTTCAGTAAGGCTCCTTGGAATAGGAGACCTGAAAGGTGCCTTCCATGGTCACCACAGTTCTCTTACAAGAAAAATAAAGATTTGCATCTCAAATGTCACACTCCTTACTAAAAGCACAGAAATAGAAAGTATGGTCTAATTCAGGGCAAATTAACTTGCCCCAGGCCACAAACTCACTAATTCATTGAGATCATACTTTAAAGATGCAATTAAACCTTTGATTTACACAAAGCTGGGTTCAAGTCCCACCTCCTCCACTTGGTGGTTGTGTTAATTTGGGCAAGTCACCTAAAAATAGTCTCAATTTCTTCATCTGTTAAATGAAGATAATGATAAGCATACTTGCCAAATTCAGATTATTTGGAGGATTCAATGAGATAATCTCCCAGGTCCCATATATATCTTGGCCCCCAGTTTCTTAGCACTCACTCTTTTCCCTGCCCCAATCACATGATGCAAAATGTAATGAGAGGAGTCTCCATTCAATATCCTTTTGTCCAAAAAGGCTGGCTTTTTTTCTCTCAACCTCAGAGTAGTAGATACTTACTATGTACTTTTAATCTACCCTGCCTTCCAAAACCAGCAACTCCCACCTCCCATTCTGAGAAACACTTCTTTCCTTGATGTAAAAATGTAGTTTCCACGGAAATCACCACAATCTTACATGACCCCACATGGTTGTAGACTTGAGCCAAGCTGAATAAATCAGAGCCCTTTCTGAAAACTTTTAAAACAGGAACTGAGGAGCAAATTAGTAAAAAAATTGTAAACCAGAACTGAGGAGCAAATTAGTCAAAACTTTAAGATGTAACAATCCAGCATACTTTTAACAGCCAGGGTTTCTGTCGGGAAGTGGAAGGCAGTGTTCAGTGAGAGAGGATGCGTCTGACACATATACTGCCATTTAGATAAATGCCGAAGGGTCTCATTTGTACTCAGTGATATAGCTGTTCCTGTGGTTGTATTCAAATCGTTCCATGGATTCTGATATCTATTTCCTAAATGGCTCCAAACTGGTTTTCTCTCACAACTAAGAATCCTAACGAATATAATCAAAACCCATCATTGGCTCCCTTGCTTGGTCCATATTCTTTTCCAAGTAAGCAACTACCTCACCAATGACTTTTCCTTACAGAGCCAGTAAACTTTATTTCAAAGAAACAGTGTGGACTTGATTAGTCCATCATGGCCTTTTCCTTTCCCCTCATCTTAGAGTTAGTTAATTAAGAGCATAGACTTTAGGGTCTTTCAAACCTGGGTTTGAATTCCAGTTCTTCTATTTATTGGCCATATTATCCTAGGCAAGTTAATTAAACAATCAGAGCCCCAGTTACTTCATCTCTAAAATAATATTTACCTCAAAGTGCTGTTGTGAATATTCCTTGAGTTAGTGCACAAAAAGCACCTTACCTAATGCTCACAACAAAGCAAGCCACAGTGGGCAAATGAAAGGAAATGGCTGCCCTTCTATGTGTATAGAAAGAAATAAAACATCAGCTGGTCACCTTTAAGCAAGGTGTGTAGTTTCAGAGTTGGCATCTATCCCCCAATAGGAGGCCTCCAATGAGAAGCAGGCAGATCAAGATTGCTGTCCACTAGGCTCTCAACATACCCTTGGGTACTGGAAGTATCTCGTTATAATTGGACTACCAAAGAGAAAAATTACTTTTGTCCACTAATCACCTGCCATCTTACCCCCACCTGGGACTCACGAGGACAATTATACTAAGCAATCTAGACCCATATTGATAAAATGAGCATAAAACAAAGAACTAACAGATGCAGTTGATGAGAAGTTCTTTCAGAAGAATTCCAGCCAATAACTGGAGGAGTGATAAAGATAGAAACTCACCATCTTCCTAAACATTATAAAATAACTGATTCAAGCCAAAATCATCACTAGATTTATAAAACATTGAGTGAAAAGGTGATAGAAAACTGAATTTTTCCATTATATCAATGTTTCACTCCATTAATTATGTGTTAATCACTAGGGAGAAAACATTACAGTGGAAGAATTAGTCTGTCACCACCCAAACCCACTGTTCAATTTTCTCATCACTAATAGTGGTACTTATGTGGCAAATTCTATGTGCCTCCTGATGTGTACAGCGTCACTTATGAATATTTGTACAAAAATATTTAACCAGAATCAGATCAAGCCCTTAGATCTAAAATGCAGTTGTTATGGACCGGATCAAAGATGGCAGAATAGATAAACACTGTGCTTGCCTTTCCATGTGAACACATCAAAATTATAACTAAATTATAGAAAAATCAACCTGGACAATTATCTGAAGTCTAGCTGAACAGAAGATTTTCTTTAGAGATTTATTTTTATTGTTTTTGACAGAGAGAGAGAGAGAGAGAGAGAGAGATACAGAGACAGAGACAGAGAGAAGAGGGAGGGCCCAGAACAGTTTCCATAGTTGCACATCATTGGTTTTTCCACATAGTTTCATTCCACAGGTGGGCGTGGGGCTGCACAGGGCAGGAACTGGGCCGGGGTCTCAAGATCGGAAGAGC
>PVKE010031015.1:0-19292 GCA_004027555.1 Craseonycteris thonglongyai
GATGGTGCTTCTTTATCCCACTTCCTGTGCCCAGAAAGCGGCTCATTTTTTGAGACTGGAATTGGGTATACTTGTTCTTTTCGTTCGTTCTTTCATGAATAAGTATGCATTCAAGTGCTGCAGGCATCATGCCTGAAAAATCTCTTTACCAGTGCCATTATTTTTCAGTGTGTGTCGTTTTTATACTCGATCAACAAACATATATTGAGCTCCTATTACGTGCTAGCCTGTGCTAGACCCCAAAGGCACAGGGAGGAATAAGGTGATCTTGTCCCTTGTGGATTTCAGAGTCACGCTCAGGGGACTGTCTTCCAATGTTTGTTGGTTTCAGCTTCCCCCAGCAACCCTCCTATTTGGTAGGTTATGAAAGAAAGGAAAACTGACTTAGCCACCTAATTTTTCTTGTTTTTCCAGAGAAATGGAATTCCCATTTCTCCCCCAGCTCAGTTCCTCATTGCTCACCTTCCATTCCCTCCTTCCCAACTACTCTTTGGCCTCTCGGTGACCCTCTTCCTCCTCCGCCCTGGCCTTTGGTGGTCAATGCATCTCCCCGCTTGAGGATGGTCTTCCCCCAGCGCCGTTTGGATGCCCTGTCACTGAGCCCAAACAGCAGCGTATGCTTCACCCGGGTCAGCTGGCTTCCCGGCCTGGACCTTGACCTTTCGGCTGCTCTCAGGGGACATCCCAGACAGCCTCAGCTGTTTGTTGCTCGGTGGTGCCTGTCTCCACGCTGGTGCTTTCAGCAAATATCGAATGAATTTCCTAACCAGCTTTGTTGGTTTTCCCCACCTTTTTTTCTGCCCAGGCTATCTCTCCTCCTGTCAAGTTTGTCTTGACAGCCCCACACCCTTCATTTTGCTGCAGCAGAGCCAGCAGCCTGCTGTGCTGGGTGTGGGTTGGGTGGCCGGCCGCCTGGACACCTCTGGAACTTTCCCTTGTTCTCTGTGCTCTGGCCTCCTGAACCCCGACCCCCAGCCCCTTGCTGCCCCCACCGCTGCCAGCTTAGGCAGAGCTGGCCCAAATGTCCACTCTAAGTCCCATCTCAGCTGCGGCCTTTCCTGGCTGCCCAGCCTGACACGCGGGCATGGGCGTAGCGTTCACTTAGTCAAAGCTTCCCCAAGGAGAGAGGGAACCTACAGCCAGGAAATTGCAGTCTGTGCAACATTAGCCCGCAGCACAGCGATCGGAATAAGTGTGCGTTGATTGATGGACCCACTGTTTGTGGAATAGCAGTGGTGCTCGTCCTAGGAGGAAAAAGAAAAGGCAGTGTTCACTTAAGAGGCAAAAAAACTCAGGTTTAAAGAAGGGCCGAAGTAATTGGAAAATCTGGAGGTGGGAGCCGAAGTGGGGTGGGGCGGGTCAGAGCCGTAGAAGAAAACATCAGGAAGCCTCCACATCTGTCACCCAGAGCATCCTGGGATTAGAATGGGTGAGGGGCAGGCTGAGCAGACGTCCCGTCTTACACGCAACAGGACCGTTTTCTGTCCTGTTTAAAACGGGGCGTCTGGTTGGCCTAGTGAGGAGAGGATCTTGGGGGTCACTGCCCTAAAACTGCTTTAATTTTGTTCCTCCTTCAGGCCGACGACGAGAGGAATTACCACATCTTTTACCAGCTCTGTGCTGCTTCCAGCCTTCCAGAATTTAAGGAGCTCGCACTAAGTAAGCGGCGTGTGCCCGGCCTCCGGGTGGGTGGCTGCAGCAGGCTGTACCTCTGGGGGCGCCCAGAGGAGAAAGGAGGCTCTGCTCAAAGCCGTCTGTCATGGGTTCTGGTCTCAGCTCTGCCTCTCCTGTGGGCGCGTCCCCTCGGCCTCTTTGATTGTGGCTGCCCAGTTCATAAAATAGCGCTCATTGTACCCACCCTGCCCGCCACAGAAAAGGTTTCAGAGCCTAAGAGGCAGGGAGTGGAACAGCGTTTGCAGAACTTAAAGGAATTTCCAAGCATTGCTCTTTTGAAAAATACGTTTGACGTTGAGAAATGTGTCTCTACTCTCTGAGGATCTTGATTTAACTAATACACGTAGCTTAAGTGTGGCCAACGCCCTTTAAGTTGTATCTGAGGATTGAGAAAAAAGAAAGGGAAGGCAGTGAGAGGGCCCCGCAGGGGTGAAGTGGGAATGGCTTGAGAGGCATGTCAGTGAAGCCTGGGCCCCACATGGGGAGGGGAGGACAGCGGCTTGAACCTGGTCTGCTGAGCGGTCGTGGGCAGCGGTCCGCTGATTTCTCCTGCACAGGCGGGAAGTGTGTGGCACTCCTGTACCTGAGCACTGGGGGAGAAGGGAAACGCAGCAACCTGACTGAAGCCGGTGGGGTATCAGTGACCTCGTTGCTCCCGTAAGATGGAAAGTCAGCCTTTCATTGGGCCCCCATCACCCTTCCTCTCTGCTCATGCTGGTTGCTGAGGGACCTTGGCAAGTGTCGTTTGCCTTGAGATTATTTACTTGGAGCTGGTGGAAAAACCAGCCGGGGCCAAGCACGAAGAGAGAGCAGCAGGCTTTCGTTCTCAGTGCTGTAGCAATGGAGCCAACTCTCCTGATCCTTGCCACTGAGTCCTCGGCCATCTCCTGACATGTGTGTGATGAGGGCCAGCCGGGGGTGCCAAGCAGCATCTTGCGTTTGCCGAGCATCCTGCCCCTGGCCTGTCATCTGTGTTTTCAGGAAGTAATGGGAGGTCCAATACTCGCAGATGGTGTGAAGAGTTGGGTTCCTAAATGGATAACGGTTGGTTGGTCTTTGTGCAACTGTGAGAAAAACAGACTTCCGAGGCTTTGCTGTCCTGGCCCCAAATCCTAGCCATCTTTCAAGGCCCAGCATCGGATCTACCTTGGACCACTCCAGCCTTCTCCGTCGCTGGTTCAAACCTCGGTCAGCCTTCTTCATTCGCTGCTTTAGTTGCTTATGAATTCCTGTAGTGCTGGGTGCCTATGCCATGTAGTTTACTTTGTTGCTTCATTCATCAAACCCTACACTGGCAGCGTTAGGCACTGGGGGTGCAGTATTGAAATAGCAGTTGCGGGTCCTGCCCTCACTTAACTTACAGTCAATCACAGGACAGAGGGATAGGCATATGCTGAGTGAGGCTCAGCTGAGGTGGGTCGGAAGGTGGGACCCAAGGAGGAGGCCCTGGGGGGTGGGGAGACATCTGTTACGTTGGCGGCACACTAACTGTACTCTAGTCGTTCAGCCTTGCAGTGAGATTGTCAGCTCCTTGGGGAGAAGCAGTGACTGTTACAGCCTTGTTTGGTGAGCACTGACCTGAGCAGCACCTTGAGGCTCTAATGTTGACTTACAAAAGACCAGGAGGGCAGGCCACACTAAACACCACAGCCATCTTCCTCTCTCCTGCCCAGGGAGGGGACTTGGACCCCACTGGGCTTTCCAGGGCTAACCTGCAGGAGATAAGAACATTTTTCTAAGGTCAGTTGTATAGAAAATGAACAAATATTGGCAAGATCCTTCTGGCTGTGTTTGAACCATTTTGTCCCAAGTGTGACTTTAAGGTATTCGTGAAGGAATCCTCCTAATTTTTATTATTACTTTTTTATTTTTATTGTTGTGTATGTATGTATGCACGTACATGAATGAGTGTATTATGGTGAAACATGATTCTTCCTTATTCAGTATGTCTCCAAGGTGCAGACCCCTTGGGCCCCAGCTGGAGCATTTGGAAACTACCCAATTTGATCAGTTTTTTACATTCTCCCTGCACGTGCCCTCTGAGAACATCTTGAAGCGAAGAGCCTTTGATAAGCTCTGTGCTCGGGTGTGAGGCTGTGTTCTGCCCTGCGGGTGGATAGGCTGTGACCTTTAGTTCCACTGACGGCACGGAAGGACTGTCTGGAAACCTCAGAGACATGAAGGCCTAGCAGCGGCGCCTAGTAACTGTTTAGACTGCCTCACCTCCTTCCCTCTTTTCTTTGTTTAAAATGTGCTGTTCAGATGCACAGAAGTCTCACAAGACCCCTTGGCCCAGCAGGAGTTCTGTGCATTTGTCTGAGAATTGGGGAGAACAGATTTGCATTCAGGCATCATCCATGCTTTCTTGTGCCTTGTTGTTGGGGTCTGTTGTATTACGTTGATCACAGGATGAGATTT
Organism: Craseonycteris thonglongyai; assembly: GCA_004027555.1. Classification (NCBI taxonomy): domain Eukaryota; kingdom Metazoa; phylum Chordata; class Mammalia; order Chiroptera; family Craseonycteridae; genus Craseonycteris; species Craseonycteris thonglongyai. The sequence continues at coordinate 4,093 of PVKE010031015.1, forward strand.
TATCTATCTGTGTGTGTGTGTGTGTGTGTGTGTCTATCTATCTCTCTATCTGCCTACCTATCTACCTACCTATTTAGAAAACAGTCCAATTAATTGATTTGTTACAGTGTGAATAAATGGTGATGAAAAGCGGTGTAGTGGGCCCATGTTCCCTTAAATACAGCCTTTACGCAGTAAAGAGTACATCCTCATTCAGTGGCTGTATGGATACAGCTTTCTGAGCAGTCTCCCCTGCCTCCCAGGTGACATGCAAGTCCTTGGCAATGGCCTTGGTGCACTACCTCTAATCACTGGGCTCATGCCTGTCCCCCGATGATCTGTACATTGCCTGATCCAGTGTCTGCCTGTTGAGCCAATTAATAGGGGATTTTGTGATAGATTTCTCCTTGACATTCTAAGTGAAGAGAAACCCAAAGTGGAGAACCAGAGCAGCGGTTCTGGGCTGGGTCAGTGGCAGCGTCATGGGCCTGAGAGGAGAGCCAAGATCCAGACAGGCTCAGTGGACGGGGGAATGTCTGTTGGGATGCCTGTCTTATTCAGAGGGTATGGAGAGAGATGCTAACAGAAGGGATGGCAAATCTTAAAGCACATGGAAAGGAGATCATTGTGATTGGATTCAGACCAATTAGTAGAGAATGCTACAGTTGACCCCGGTAGGCCCTGCAGTGATGAGCCAGAGCCAGAAGAAGGTACCCCCAGCTGGGCCTGAGTTGGGAACTGGAAGCAGGGAAGGTGGGGTGTCCTGTCTTATTCAGAACATCTGGCAGTAGGGTCCTGGCTGTTGATGACAAAGGGTCTTTGATAGATGCTGAAAATGCCTCCTTCCCTCCAGTAAGGAAGTCTGGTGGCCTCCTCTGGAGTCTCAGGTGACAATTGTTGCCTTAAATGCTGAAGTCCTGTGGTGAAGACACTAGCTGGGCTCATTGCATTTTCTCCCTCTGCTAAGTTGGCTCTGAATTCTAAGGCAGCACCTAGGCCCTTCCTTACCAGCTGCCCCAGGCTGCTCCCAGAGGCGGGACTGAAGGGGAATGAAGCTGGGGGGTGAGAGCACACAGATGAGGGTCTCAACATGCATGTGTCCATGTACCTCAGTAGCTCAAGGGTGCCCCCACTTGGTAAACCAAGCAAATGAACAAAATCCCATGTCACCTTGGGTACATCACTGCCCTTCATTTATCAAATGAAGTTGTCAAGACAGATGATGAAAGATGTCTGATCCTGGGGCAGGCATACATTTTTCCTTGGGTGTATGAGATCCTTTTTTAAAACAAGTCTGTGGTGAATCCTACTCTAAAGTGAACGATCCATGACTCATTTATCTCTTATGTTCACTTGATTTCCACATAACAGTTTTACACAAATAGGGCAGCACTTTCTGTCAGCATAATGTGATTTTCTGTCTTTTGTTATTCACTTTTCTCACCCATTTGCCATTGTCAATAAAGGTAATTTTTTTTAAGGGTCCCACATCCAGCTGGGAGTAAAACCAGGTCTGGAGTAGTTTGCTAAGGGAGTGGGAATCTTCATGAGTCCCAATCTTCCTGTAAGCTGGGGGTGAAGCTTCACTCCGATGCCTGATGCCTCCCCTCCTTGCCTCCCACAGCATGTGCGGAGGACTTTTTCTATACATCGCAGGGGGGAGACACATCCATCGAGGGCGTGGACGACGCTGAGGACTTTGGGAAGACTCGACAAGCCTTCACACTGCTTGGTAAGGAGATTGGTGGTGGAGGGAAAGGCCTGGAGGGTTGATTTCATGGAGAGGAGAAAAGCATTGCCGTGTCCCACTTGGCTCATCCACCTTCATCAGCTGAAGGAGAAGCCCTCTCATCCCTGGTGAATGGCTTCCTCCTCTCTTATTTCATCCCAGCCCATGAGCTCCAGTGCTCAAGGCTTGGAGCTTTGTTGACCTTTCTTAAAATATAAGGGTTTGAGAACTGATCTCCCAGGTACGGTGGAGTATCCCTTTCTGCTCCCTCAGGCCTTCAAAGCCAGTGGAGGAAAACCAAGAAGAATCAGTCTCTTCCCGTCATTGTCTGAGTTCAGAGGCAGTGTGTTCGTGCCTTTGGGACCAAACCACCCACCTACCCCAATCATGGGGTCTGAGTTGGAAGCAGGCTGTGAAGTCCGGTAGCTCTGTCACACTACAGTGTTTCTGTTACTGCTGTTTCCATGTAGAGCTTAGCAGTGGATCCCTTAAGATAAGATCTCTCCGTCCTTCTGAGACATAAAAGTCAGTAGAGCTGGAGAAAATTGCCCCTTCTCCCCTGAATGGCTGGGGAAGAAGAGCCCCAAGTGGTAAGATGGAAGGCGAGGCTTTCTTAACGGGAACATTGAAGTAGTCGGTTCCTGGGACCTGGAGCCAGAAAACGACAAGCTGGGAAAGTCAGCCTGAAACCCATGAAGTGGCTCTGGGCTGGCCGCAGGTTGGACAAGCTTGGCCCAAGCTCTGATCAAAAGCCCGGTGCCTTATTCCCTACGTAGGTGCAGAACCATCCAGCCTCCGGCCTTGTCCTGGGTTTCAACCTCTGCCTTTAATCTGTCTTCTCTTTCTTTTTTCCAGTCTTATTCAGGCACACTGAAATCAAGATGTATGCCTAAATTCTTGGGCCTCTAGCTGTTTTTATTTATTTATTTATTTATTTATTTATTTTTATTAGATTAAATGAAACTAGATAGTTGAGTGATGCAAACATGTCTGTCAATGTCTACAAACATTGTGGTCTGTGAACAGTCATGAGTTCCACCTTTCATGTCTCTGAGCACCTACTGTGTGTCAGGCAATGGAAAGCTAATGATGATGCAAGGACAGGGGTTCATTATATATATATATATTTTGTACATTTTGAAAGTAGTATATGATAAAAATTAAAAAGTAAATTCCTGCTTCTTGCATGATAGTTGTTACCTAACATTATTATTATAGTCTACAGTTACTTTTTCTAGTTTATTCTTCGGTTGTCCACTTTGTGGATTATCTGAATGAAATTGTTAATCCTCGTGTGACATACTTTTATGCCTGTTTATATAGGTGTTGCTGCCTGACTTTTTAGGCTGAGTAAAGTATTGCCTTAAAATTAAGTTACTGCAGCTGTGGAGGAATAATGGGGGAACACATTGCATTATTTCCGGAACTGAGTGGTAGATTGGTGTTCATGATATTATTCTGTAACTTCTTTTACTGGTATGTGTCTGAAATATTTGGTAATTTACAAAGAGATGGTGATGCCTTAAAGCTAAGTGTAAAGCGTAAGAGATTATCTATAAATAGATTTGACAGTTAGGTGTTTGCTGCCACTTTGGCTCCGGGGGAGGTGTGCATGTCTGTAACTATGAAGGAGTATGTAGTGTGATGAACCACGGCCCCCGTGGGGGGACGGCCCAGAGCCGGCGGGCTGTCCAGCCCCATCCCAGCATGCTCAGGGGAAGTTCCTCCTTCTTCCCCTGTTGGCACTTTGAATGTGTGTCACAGATGTTTGCAGGATATTATGTTGGGAGAAAAATGGCTGCAGATAAATGACCATTTCTTATGAAACTCATAAAAACATCCATAGACTGTCTTGTTGAAATGAAGTCCAAAATGAGTCTGCGTGAGAACTTAAAATGGGAGTGGGACCCATCTGGTCTGATCAGGACAATCAGGGTGAGGATATTTCCCTTTTATTCTGGGGAGCCCTGTTGCCCTCTGAGCTGTTCCTATGAGTAGTAATTACCTGGTGAGGAGTTGGGATCATTGTAGAAGTCACTGGCCCAGAAAGGAAAATCAAACCTTTATTTTTTTTAAGTCCTTTTAAAAAAGGGAAAAATGTCCTTTCTATCCAACCATGGAGATTGAGTGTCACTTGTTCTTTTTTTTCTAGGAGTGAGAGAGTCCCATCAGATAAGCATTTTTAAGATAATTGCTTCCATTCTGCACCTTGGAAATGTGGAGATTCAAGCGGAGCGTGATGGTGAATCCTGTAGTATATCAGTAAGTTGCACACCAGCACTGGAGATAAAATGTACACAATTTACTCTGTCCTTACAGTTTTATACAACTGAAATGTGTCTTTACACTTAGAGGACACTCAGGTTATTTCTTCTTACCTGTAATAGTTTCTGTTTCCTTGCTGATAATTTTTTAAAAGAACGAATCCTTTTAAATTAGCTGCATTCAAATTTCTACCACCAAGGGCAGGGAGTTCAGTGGGTATCCAATAAATTATTTTTGATGGCTTGATTTTCCGTGTTCCCTGAGATCCATGTAATTCTACGACGTGTTATTTGCCCATGAGGACTTTCTGAGCATCTCACTGGAAGGATATGAAGGAGTGTGTTGGACACTGTACTTGGGACTGTGTCCAAGAAGCTTGTAATCTAATTGGGTAGACAAGATAGCTGACAACACTTGCCGAGACTTTGATAGTGTGGGGCAGAATATTAAGTGAGCAATCTGTGTGAAAGTATTGCAAGCTGCAAAGTGCTCCATATATGCTTGGAATGACTGTTATTTTCCCAGTGCCCAGAGTAGTACCTGATATGTGGGAGGTAAATAATGTCTAAATGGCTGGGTGGTGGCTAGGTACCAGTGCAGGAGTATCGGCAGCAATTGTTGTGGCCCTCTGGTATTGCACCGCGTTGGGCCAGGAAAAGCTGGTATTCTGACCATGAATAACTGAATCTGTAGTGGTTCATGATCCACCTCTTTTTGTCCACTCGTCACTAAGTCCTGGGAGGTCCAAAGTGCGAGTCTCACTTCAGAGGACTTAGAATTTCACTGATGCTGGGAAAAGACAGAAAACAATACTTCAGAATGTGGACATGGGCACAGTTCAATTGTTTTCCTCAGTGGAACAAACATTTATTATCCTCCTACTGTTTGTCTAGGCTTGGAGGATTATAAGTTAAAAGTCCTACCTTTAGGGAGAGGGAATCCTGAATTGTAGCTGGCATCTGGTGGGAGTTCATCACCCTCCCTTTATCCCCGCTCCAGACATTTTCCCTAAAAGAGAAATGGTTTAGGTTTGGGAGGTCCCCGGGCTGGTCAGGGCTGCAGCCTTCCTCAGCATGGAGTCTGTAGCCTCACGAGAGCTTTGAGACTCGCACGCCTGGCCCAGCGTGAAAGGAGGGAATGCTAGAGCTGGGTGGTGGTAGGTGCCCCTGCACGTTGTGTGTGTGTGTGTATGTGAGGTTGGCATTGATGAAGCTATGAGAGAGACTCGGGTGTCCAGAGGAGGACCTGTGTCTTGGTGGGGTGATAGATGGGCCTCCACTGCAGGATGGACAGTCCCCTAGGCTGAGTGGTTACGGCCCATGGAGTATTGCCCCTGATGTCTTTCCCCTCACACACCTATTAAGTGCCCCATGTTTCTTTAAGGCAACTGCCCTCTGCTGGGTGTCAGGGACAGGGGAGATGAGGAACATTTGTGTTGGAAAACTCCTGGTGTAGGCTGGTAAGATGCAAGAAAGATGACAAATGTTCTCCTGGTCCCACCTCCCCTTCCCCAGCCCCCTTCTTCTCAGGATCACATCCTGGTCACACACACCCATCATGGATTCTTACAGCACCCGTGCCTCTGCTCCATGACCCTTCACGTGGTTGCAGTTGCACACTTATTGTGTGATTTGCTGCATGTCCCTCTCCCTCAGGGACGTCGGAAGTCTATGAGGGCAGGGACTGCCTTGCTTTTTATATATCCCCAGCGCATTGCCCAACACTTACTAGACACCTGAGAAGTAGATGGATGGATGACTGAGGCTCTCATAGATCGGGGTGTTGCACGTGAGAGGAGAGGAGAGGAGCACATTCGAGAACGTTGCGGGGGTTGACAGTGAGGCATAATGGCAGTCAATGGCAAAGCCAGATCCAGACCCAGCCAAGTCCAAATCCCTTCCTCCCCCCCGACTGTCAGTTCCTCCAGCTGGGTCTGTCTTCCCCTGGCCTGATGCATCCCCCACCCCCATGTGCCTGGCCCAGTTCTGGGCACTCTGTGTGTGCTTGAGAAATGCTTCACTCCATGGTTGCCGTGAAAATGCCTCTTGAATGCGTTTCGGTTTAATCTCTCGGGCAGTAGGGTGGGCCTTCCACTGGAAATGCCGTGTAGCCATACGCAGTGTGCCTTCTGCTCGCTAGTTTTTATTTTTAATTAAGGGATGAAAATGGGTTTTGTGGCTGCCAGAGTTGCCTTGGAGATGCAACAGCGTGCAATTACTTGGACACCGGAGGCGATTTGTTGCTTGAGTTTGGCAGCATTGGGCCTGCAAACCTAATCTGCCACCTCTGATGCTGGCTATTTTTAATGGATTAGGCATCATTTAATTAAGCTTTAAATGTAATTGCACGGAGTTAAATCAGTTTCAGTTAGCACCTTTAATCAACTGTCAGAAGAGGGTAATAGAGGGGTAAGCCACACTCCCCTGCAGTGGGTGGGAACCTGTCCTGGGATGATCAGACACTTCGGGAACCTGGGGTCCTTTCTGCACTGTGCTCACCTGGGAGGGGAGGGGGCCTTGGGCAGGTGTGGGCAGTCACATTTGCTGCTCACAGGCCAGGTACATGTCAAGGAATCCAGCTGCAGCGCTCTGCCTAGCAATTAAGAATTCTTTGAAATTGGTCAGATGCACCAATTGGACACTTGCCACCCCGGAACCTGTGGCCTGCCCTGCGTTGCAGTCCCTTCACTTTACCACCTATGGTTTTCTGTTTGGGGGAGGGGGCGGGCAGGCAGGTAGTTGTAGAGTGAAAGGCTGTTGTCCAGGAGAAGTGGCCATGACAACCGGGGCCTCTCCACACCCACCCAGCCCAAGCTGACTCTCCTGGGCCATGTCAGGAGCTTCATGTCACCTCTTGTTCCTCACCTGAAAACTGAGGGCAGTTGTGTTAGAGTGATAGTTCCCATGGTAGTTCCTTAGGAACCTGAACCCTGAGGACCTTAACCAATTTCTTAGGGAGAGAGGGGTTCTTTGGTCAGTTAAGTTCAGGAAATGCTCATAACACGCCTCTCTCTTGATGCTTACAAGGTCCATTAACAAACCAGTTCAGTTGTGTTTAATCTGATGTCACCCTCACCTCCCCTTTTGTTAAGTAAAGCCAATTAACATTCTTTGTAACTATTGCTTCCCAACCCTATTTTGGAAAAACACTTGCCTTAATGATCTTTAAAGGTTACAGTATTTCCTACTCTGTTGTTATGTTATTTTCTCATTGTACTTGTTTTGGGTAGATTTTAAATACCAGTAGGAGGAAAAGAGTGGCCCGGAGTGTGGTGTTAAGCGAGAAATGGCACAGATATCTGTTCATTTTCGTTGAACAAGCCCTCATTTATATCCTACTGGGCAGCCTCATCAGAAAATGAGTCCCACAAGTCATTGGGGGCCGTTAGGAGGCAGCACATCCTGTTCCAAAGGACTCCCCTTCCACCTCCTAATGAATGAGCTCTCCCGCGGACTCCTGGCTGGGCTCTCAGCTTCCCGGAGGGTTTGGAGTGGGGTGTGTGTGGTGGGTGAGAGGAACCTCTGAGGGAAAGCAGGTTTTCCATGGGGTGCCCTGAGTGGGCGCGCAGGATCATCCAAGGGGGACATACACGTTTGGGTGACGGAACACACGTCCCTGCGGGTGGTTTGGTTATCAGTGACTCAGAGCCAGGCAGTGTGATCGGTGCTTGGGGTAAACGAGGGTCAGGATGGAAAGCCGTGCAGAGACAGCTGGGCTCACAGGGCGGCAGGCCCTGGGCGCTGGGGTGAGACAGTGCCTCTCCAGGACTCAGCTTCTCACCTGGATAGAGAAGCACTGAAGCCGGAGGCGTTCCTAGTTTTGTTTTGTTTTGTTTTGTTTTTGTTCCCCAGCTCTAGACCTGCGATGTTATCAGGGACAGTGTTCCTAAGCGATCTTCTCGGGTCAAAATTCATTCCGGATTTTTGCCATTCGTCCTAGCTTTCCACTTGGGTTCACTTTTTCCCCCCGAAGCATCAAGGGCTTTAAGAATGTAAAGTTAAATTACATGTTATTTATTATAATAGCGTCACTGAGGCTACGAGGAGGGAACGTCAGCTTGGAAGCCTGGGACACACAGCACAGTGTCAGCGGGAAGGGCCGCCGTCCACTGGGGTTCAGCTCGGGGCACGTTTCTGAGCGCACGGCTGTTAGGCCAGGTGCTCGGCGGTGAGGACCCCTTTGTGGGCTGTGGGGTAAGCACTGCACGTGGAACTGTGCCGATGGGAAGTGTAGAGAGCCCGCAATTCTGTTGCCCTCCAGGGCCTTGTTCTTACTGGTATACTTGTGCCTAAGCTACCAGATCTCATTCTGCGCCCTTCACTCCGGGGACCCTCTCTTGCCAGTTACTCTGCAAGCATCTGGCAGTGGAGGAGGGGGCAGGAAAAGTGGAGCGAGTCTGTCTTCCAAAGCCCTGCTCATTTGGTCATTAGCAGGTGTAATGATCAATGTGAGCAGTTCTTTGGGCCCTAATTGTCATTTCCACTTAGCGGTGTGAGAGTGAGACTGGTGCAGCAGCGGCTCAGGATGGAATGGAGTTCTGGGGTGCTGGGGGGAGGCCTGGAGTGGGGCTCCTCTGTCCCCAGGCGGGATGGGAGAGGGCACGGTGGTGGCCTTGTCCCCCTCGCCCCTCCTGAACCCTCCACCCCCTGTGTCTCTTCCAGTCGCAGGATGAACACCTGAACAGCTTCTGCCGGCTGCTCGGGGTGGAGCACACGCAGATGGAGCACTGGCTGTGCCATCGCAAGCTGGTCACCACCTCAGAGACCTACGTCAAGACCATGTCCCTGCAGCAGGTGGTCAACGCGCGCAACGCCCTGGCCAAGCACATCTACGCCCAGCTGTTCGGCTGGGTCGTGGGGCACGTCAACAAGGCCCTGCACACGGCCCTCAAGCCACACTCCTTCATCGGGGTCCTGGACATCTACGGGTGGGTCGTCCGCGCCCGTCCTCCTGCCTTCCACGCCCCCTGTCCCTGTCTTCCTGCTGGCGTTTTAGGAGCCAGCAAGGGCCTTGGAGCCGTCCCCAGCGGGTCTCAACCAGGGGGCTGTGAAATGTCCGATGACATTTGGGGGTGTCACCGTGACTCGTGTCACTACTGGCACCTAGTGGCCTAAGACCAGGGATGCTGGTTGTCCTACAGTTGTAGAGGACAGTCCCAAGGAAGCATAATAGACCCTGTCCAAATACCAGCAACTCCCCCAACTGAGAAACCCTGTAGACATCCCTCCCTTTTTATAACTGGGAAACAGCCCCAGAGACGGAATTGTCTTGCCCGGCATCAAACTGGAAGCTTGTGAACTGACATGCAGGTCTCCTATCTCAGTTATGTACTTAAATCTACCATTTGGCCTCGTTCACTGTCTCACAAGTCGAGGTGACTATTCTAACCCCGTAATCTTGCCCAACACTGTACAGGTCTGTGTTGTGTGCGGTCACTCTTGCCATTTCTCTGCCTGTCAGGATTCTAGCCGGACGGCAAGAATCCTGTTATTTGTAGGAGCCGATTTTGCAGGGAGAGGCAACATGGCGCTGTGGAAAGTCTCCTTGACTCAGCGTTAGGAGACCACTGTTTTGACCCACTGCTGTCACCAGGCCACCAAATGACTCTGCAGATTCCTTTGTGGGCTGTAGTTCCCATGGCTTGAAATGAAGTTTTGAGCCACAGTCTCTCTGCGGTTCTTTCCAGATCGTTGTAGAATTGTGTGAGTTGTATGTTACCAGCTTGCAGCCTCCCTTGCCCTTCTTTTGTGCTCAGTATCTTGCCCTCTTTAAGCTAATAATAGTTCAAGTCCTCCAGGATCTTTCTATCATAGAAGTCATGGCTTTGGTCCTAAAATAGAAATTCGGACCTTTAAATGTGCCGCGTTGTAAGAACAGTGATGCTGTGGTGGAAACCACTGCTCAGTGGGCCGATGAGCTGGGACCCGCCTTCTGTTGAGGCCGTAGTGAAGGAGACCCCCGTCTAGCAGCTGCCACTTCCCCACGCCAAGATGAGCCGGCCTTGCGACATTTCTGCCGCTTGTGTTCATCACTGGGCTTCCAGTTGAACCATGTGGCGTGCTATGGAGCTAACAGAAGAGGAAGAAAGCTTGATTTCTGGCGTCACAGAGGCCTCTGGAATAGGCCAGAGAACTAGGTCATGTGTAGGGGCTACGTAATACAGAATGCAACCGAAGAAGTTGCAGCGGGGTCAGTGGGAGGGTCTGGACAGTTAGGGCTGTCAGAGCTCCAAGGCAGGTGAGGGCACGCCGTTGGCAGAAGGTTCTATGTGGGGGGTGAGGTTTGAGCAGGATCTTTTAAAAGGAGGGAGTAGATAGGAGAGGCACCCTCGGGAACAGGAACACAGTTGAGATTGTAGGAGAAATCAAAGTGTGAAAGGAAGCTTAGGTGATGGGGACTAAACAATAGAGAGCCACCCTGGAGTGTGAGGCAGGAGAACGTGTCCTCTCCTAGGGCCTGGGGGTTTCAGCCGAGTCGGTAGGCCGGCCTCCCCGGCTCCTAGTCAGCAGGGTACCTGCTTTGTGCGCAGTCTTTCTAGTTGCTCTGGAGAAAGAATAGAACAGTCTGTGCCCAGCTGTCAGGAATTAATTCTGGATTATTCTTTCCTCTGCTGTGAATCTTCCCAGGTAATTGGGTTCCCCCCCCCCGAAAAAAAACCTGAATATTATCTTCTGAAAGAGGACCCAGAGAGACTCAGGCTGCAGCATCAGCCACCTGAGCAAGAATCTAACTTTACTGAGTTTTCGATTTGAGGAGATTAACACGCAGACTGGCTCATTGTTGTTAATAGCCTGTAAGAGTTTTTTGACTTCCGGGCCACTGATACATACAGTCTCATGATTCAGTTCTGCTATAATTGTATGCTGTCTCAGCAGACTCTCGGGTTTACATAGACAGGTTCCTCCCTTCCCAGGGACCCCCAGGGAAAGGCTTTGCTCATTGCTCCCCTATCCCAGCTCCAATAGTGCAAAACAAGCAATACCCAGAGAAACCTAGCCAGCCCAAGCCAACGTCCTCCCTTTCCTTAACTAAGGATCTGTGAAGCTGCCTGCTGGGTATTTCCTACCAGGAAGGAGACAGAAATGAATAGGAGAGAGCCAGGCCGCTTTGGGCTGGGGTTCCCTTCTCCCGTTGCATTAACCAGCGCGTGCCTCTATAGGCTTGATTCATTGCAGCCATAATCCTTTATTGCTGTCCACTCCTCGAGGCAACAAGAAATAAATGGCTTCCATTTGGCACAAATACACATTTATTTGTCTTTGACTTGAGCCTTCAAAATGCCAACGTAGCAGCGGGCTTTGGCGATGGCCAGCTTGTTCTTGATGACAGTTGGCCTAGGAGACTTTTGGAGAAAGGCACGGTGATAGATTCATGCTCAGTGCTGAGGAAGCATGCGGGGAGGATGCGGAGGGAGGTCAGGACATTTGGGCCCCAGGCAGCCCGAAATGGGCTTTGCTGGGATTTTATATCCTTCTCAGCCTGCATGTTACTTTCTATATCTCTTGAGGTATTTCCTAAGGTTAAATTAGTGTCCAGCTCAATTCAATGCTTTATAAGGATGTATTTTTTGAAATAATTTTTAAAATTGTATTTAAAAAAGTACATAAAATTTACCATCTTAACCATATTCAAGTGTACAGTTCAAGTAGTGTTAAGCATACTCGCATTTACGTTGTTGTGCAACAGACCTGAGCTTTTCACATTGGAAAACCGAAACTCTACCCATTCATTTTCCTTCCCCACAGCCCCTGAAAACTACTGTTCTACTTTCTGCTTCTGCGAGTTTTACTACTTTAGATACTTCATATAAGTGGCATCATACAGTATTTGTCTTTTTTGTGACTGGCCTACTTCATTGAGCATAAAGTCCTTGAGTCATCCATGTTGGAGCATGTGACAGGATTTGCTCCCTTTTTAAAGCTGAAAACTCCATTGTATGGACACACCACGTTTTGTTTATCCGTTCATCTGGGTTTTTTTTTTTCTTTTCCTATTTTAATAATTTTATTTTTGAATTACTCTTGACATGCAGCTTATCTTAGTTCCAGGTATACAACATAGTGATTATACATTTATATAATTTACAAAGTGATCACCCCAATAAATCTAGTGCCCATCTGACACTATACATCGTGATTACCGTCTTACTACCATATTCCTTATGCTAGAAAACGCAGTTTCTCCCTATATGTCCCTGGCGCCTTTCCAGCTGCTGCCCCAGTGCCGGAGCTCAGAGTGAATGAGTCCGTCAGCGCGTAGGTTGTGCGTGGGCCCCCTAAGAGGAACACCCGGACTCCAGCAGCCCTCCGTCTCAGCCACAGACTCCACTGATGTTCATAGAAGTCGTGGGGACTTCCCTCTTGGCACTGGAACCCTGGGTTAGGGAGCCAGTATGGGGCTGGGTCCCCTCATTTCTTTGGGGAGACCTCCACAGTCGATATATACTGCCTGATTTCTAACTGCCATGTGTGGGTTGTGGGACCAGCCCATTCCACATCTCCGCCGCTCCTACCCGTCTCAAGGTGGCTTCTGTATGTCCTTAGTTGTAGGACTTCTGTTCAGCTAGATTTCAGGAAATTCTCAATGATGGTTGTTTCGTAGTTGAGCTGTAATTTTGATGTGGTCACGAGAGGAGGCAAGCACAGCGTTTACCTACTCTGTCCTCTTAACCAGAAAATATCCATTTGTCTGTTGACGGGCACTTGGACTGTTTGTACCTCTTGGCTGCTGTGAACAATGCTGCAGTGAACAAGAGTATGCAAATATCTCTTAATTCTTTAGATATATACCCAAAAGTGGGATTGCTGGATTATATGGTAATCCTATTTTTAATTTTGTAAGGTACCTCCATATTGTTTTCCATAGCAGCTGCACCATTTTGCATTTCTACCAATGGTGTGCTAGGGTTCCAATTTCTCCTCATCCTTGCCAACACTGTTTACTTTCTGTTTTTCTCAGTAGTAGCCATCCTACTAAGTATAAGGTGATATCTCATTGTTTTGATTTTCTTTTCTCTAATGATCTTTTCACATGCTTTTTGACCACTTGTAGGTCTTCTTTGGAGAAATGTTCAATTAATTTGCTCATTTTTTCATTGAGTTATTTTTTGTTGTTGACTTGTAGTTCTTTATATATTCTGGGTATTAACACTTTATTCGAAATATAATTTGCAAATATTTTCTACCATTCCACAAATTACCTATAGGGATATATTTTAAGTAAATGTCTTAAGGAATTTTGACTGTATTATTTTGATGGAATTTGTCCTTGGTTTCTTTGTTTGGTTTTCTTGGTTTCACTCTTCAAAACAGAGGTAACAGATCATTTTACAATCCAAATTCAGTCGTTCAGAGAAGACCACCGAGGTCCTCTCTACCCAGTATGAAAAGGTTTTACGGAGAGTGCAGGAGCAGAAGTCAGTGGCTGCGTTTACCCTTCAGCCTGTGAACAGTGACCTGGCCTGCGACAGCCCTGCAGATCCCTGGACACGTCTTTTTAAGGGTGGACATGCGTGGCTGGCCCCAGTGTTCTCAGATTTAGCAGATTAACTGAAGCCACAGGGTTTGCCCTAGAATGGGGGTGGCGAACCTTGGCACGCGTGCCCAAAGTGGCACGCGGAGCAATTATTTCGGCACGCGGAATTATTGTTTTTTGTTATAAAACCATCCTATGCCTCTTATAGACTTAAAAATAATCGATACCTCTATCTCACTCGATGGGTTGGCACAGGAGTCGAGTGAGTATACTCTTATTTCATAAACTTTGGCACTCAATCGCCAAAAGGTTCGCCACCCCTGCCCTAGAATCTCCAAGTCTCCCAGGAGAGCCTTGTAACTCAGAGTGCTCTAAAGTCAAGCTCAACCTTCCAGAATTGCTCCAGTACAATCCTTTGGAGTGTGCCTGGAGTCAGACTCTTAAGGCTCCGATAAAGTCCCATTTCTCTCTGTTCATCCCAGGAACGCCATGAACTCATCCTCCTTTAAAAGCCTATAACATATAAAAATCTCTTATTGCTTGGGAGGTTTCATATACTGTTTCCTATTGTCTTCCTAGTAACACTTTTGTACAGGGGTCATGACTTGCTTTTCTCTGTAGCTTTGAAACCCTTTTGGGACAGCTGACTGGTGGATTGGGGTTGCCATGTGGTGGGAACTCCTGTTCCACAGTGGAGTTCCAGGCACAAAGAGGAACCTGGAATTGAATCACATTGCAAAGTAGACGTAGGTCCTCCAGAAGACTAACCATTCTTGGCCTTCGGATATGCATAGTTCTCCGGACTGTGCTCTCCTTAAAGGACATCTGTGGGGGACATTGAGGCATGGAGAGAGACATGTGAGCAGAATTAAAGTCCTGCCATTCTAAAGTAGGGCCAGCATCCTGAGATTGCTTAGTAAAGAGATCAGAAGGATTGGCCTCCCTAACAGCCCACACGATACCCTGATGGGATTTCGTGGGCTACAGTAGGAAAAGAGACCTTCAGAGAGTGGTTGGCCCATTCCTCTGAGCCTAACATTGAAGGCTCTGTTTTTAAAGGCTTATCTAGCGGAAATTTCCCCATGTTATTTTCTGACTTTTCATAATCATTACTTAGAAAGTCTCCTCTATATCTAATGATATCTCCTATTTTCTCATGTGACCTTTAGTGCAATGGTCAAAAATGATTTTGGGAAAACAGAAAAATGAGGCTGAGCTAAGAGGTTCCTATTCGTTTTACCCCTGTTTTAGAGGAAGGGCTGTTTCCCAAACTTCAAAGCATTTCATTGCCTCTGCTTTGGAGTGAGAGGTTTAGAGAGGTTCATAATTAACCTCCAGAATGGCTGATTGATGTCTTTTTATTACAGTTTCACTTTCCAACAAACACTACCTTATTTTTAGAAGCATTTGTGGCCTTTACCACACCCTAACATTCGGGTAGGATGAGACGCAATTGTATGTTTTTCATTACATTTTGAAGAGAAATTAAAGTAGGGGTGAGAATTGTCTGACTACGAGTACAGATCTCAGGTTTCCACATCAAGTCGTCTTCTATGCTTTGCTCTTCCACCCTACGATCGAAGTAGTCTTAATGTTGATTTCACAGGGAAACCCATTTCCCTCTAGTATATAAATTTCTTTGTGACATTTTGATGTTGTGAATGACTAATTGAATCATTGTGTTTATTTTTATTTATTTTTTGACAGAGAGAGAGAGAGAGAGATACAGAGACAGAGAGAGAACTGAACTGGG
>PVKE010031016.1:0-19283 GCA_004027555.1 Craseonycteris thonglongyai
CCAAACTGCTAAACTCCCGAAATCGGAATCAGTGTGTGCTGTTGTAAGCCACCCAGTGAGTGGAAATTTGACATAAATGTGCTGGAAAACCAATACAAGAATGCAGGTGACCTGGCACAAGTCACTTAAAACTCAGCCTCAGTTTCCACATCTGTGAACAGGGGTTAATAATAGGACTATTCATAGAGTTGTTATGAGGTTTAAGTAAAAGCACAGTGTGATCGTTCATTCTGTGTTCACTCAGCTGGTCACAGGATTAAACATTCTGTCTGGGTGTATCTGGCCCTGCCCAGATTAAACATTCTGTCTGGGTGTATCTGGGAGGGTGTTCCAGGATGAGATTAGCATTTGTAAAGCAGATGCCCTCCCCAGTGTGGGTGGGCCTCATCCAATCCATGGAGGGGCTGAATAGAACAACAGGCAGAGGAAGACAGAATTACGGCTCTCTGTTTTTTTCCTGCCTCACTGATTGAGCTAGGAGTTTTCACCTTGTCTTCTGCTCTTGGACTGACTTTTTATACTATCTGCTGCCCTGGTTCCCAGGCCTTCAGACTTGGACTAAAATAAGCCACCAGCTTTCCTGGGTCTCAAGCCAATTCCTACTCTCATTGTCTCTCTCTGTCTCTCCTTTTCTGAACCATTTTCAGTCCTGAATAATCACAGAATTTGATCACTTCCTATCTCAAATATTTCTTTTCTGTCAGCAGCTCAGGACACCAACTTCTCCTGGTTTTCCTCTCATTTTAACAATGGTTTCTTTTCAGTCTCCTTTGGCAATTTCTTCTCATTTTCTGGCTTCAAAAGAGGGCCTCATGTTCAGTTCTCAGTCTTCTTCTCTTCTCTTCTCTTCTCAGGCTACCCTCATTCCCTAAGTCCCTAAAGCCAGTCCCAGGGCTTTAAACTTCCTTTAAACCAACCTTGTCAAACCCACTACCCATAGGCCACATGCAGCCCTGGACGACTTTGAATGTGGCCCAACACAAATTTGTAAACTTTGTTAAAACATTATGAAAATTTTTTGTGATTTTTTTTGTTTGTTTTAGCTCATCAGCTACCATTAGTGTTCGTATATTTTATGTGTGGCCCAACACAATTCTTCTTCCAATGTGGCCCAGAGAAGTTAAAAGGTTGGACACCCCTGCTCTATACACAGATGCTCTATCCAACCCAAACTTCTCTCCTCAACTCTCAACTCACATCCAATTGTGTAAGCATCATCTCATCCTGGGTGTCTAACAGGTGTCCCAAACTCAGTGCAAACCCAAGGTCCCAAGGCCCCTCCAGACTTGCCCCTCTCATACCTCTCATCACTAGGCAGCTCCAATCTTCAAGTTGCCCTCCTTGTTATCGGCTCCTTTGCTCATCCCCACCAAGGCCTCAGGAAATCCTTTGAAATACATCCAAAATTGACCACTTCCTCCCACCAAGTCACTATCATCCCCCTGCAACATCTATCTGGTGTTCTCTTCTTCCTGCTCCCTGCTCCCTTCCCCAGAGTTGTCAACACAGAAGTCAGAGTGATGTTTTTAACACATAAATCAGCTCATGAACCACATTTGTTCACATCCCTTACCGTTCACTCCTAGAAAGGCCAACGTGCTTATGAGGGTCCAGTCCTGCCTGGAAGTACAACAAAAGCCTGAACAGCCCTCAGCCATCTCCCTCACACCCTCACATACCCTCCTCATCAGCTGCAATGGTCAGTCACCCTGTAGTTCCTTCATGGAACCAAGAAGGCTCCTGCCTCAGGGCCGTTGCAGTGTTGTTCCTACTAACTAGAGTCCTGTCTCTTTCCCTAATGTCTGTGTGGCTTCCTTCCTTATAACTTTGAGATCTTTGCTCAGATGTCACTTCCCACTGCTCTCCACTACCTCCCCTCCAATATTTTCTTTCTAGCCCCCATCACCACCTTACACAGTATGCGGACATCTGTTTGTCAGTCTCCCCAGATAATGAGCTCAAAGAGATTGGGGACTTTGTGTTCCCAGAGCCTTAGGCATGCTTGGCCTTCTGTAAATGCTCAAAAAATTATTCACTGGGAAAAGAGCAAATGAATTAGTGAATGAATAAATACTGCTTGAGTGCTGCTGGTTCTCTGAAGAAGGAAAGCTTGTGTGGGTTCCGAACAGGCTTTCCCAATACATGTCACTTCGGCATGTGAATTATTTTAAGTGGAAGGCAATCAAGACCCTGTGGATGGGCCACTGAAGAAATGTTTACCTCTCCTTTAAGGAATTTAAATTAGGGGGCCTTGCCCATAATAAGAGTTATTACCAGAAACACTTCTAATTACTAATATCTGTTCTTATCATCTTGTAATGACCTTCCTCCCCTGTGAAGCCTCAAAGCACCTCACCTCATCCTTAGCTCAGAATGCCATGTATACTTCATTTTAACTTTTTGCCCTTGAACCTCTCATGAATACGGGGTTCCCATGCATACATACATACATAATTAAGTTTGACTATTTTCTCTTGTTACTCTGTCTCATGTTGATTTAATTATTAGACCAACCAGAAGAACCTACAACGGTAGATAAAAGTTTCTTCCTCCATCACACTTGCAAAAAATCAAGTATGTGGCTACCTAAAGAGCAGAACCTAGGCATGTTTTTGCTCAAGACAGCAAGACATGCTTAAAAGATGAGCCAGTGGAATTAGAATGAAAAGCCCTGCATACGTTCTTGAGGGACAAGCTCATTTTGTATTTTAATGGGTCAAATACACACATGTGCTCCCTGAGACGTGTGTGGAGAAATTAAAGTCGACTCTTATTTGCAGTCTCCAGATAACTTAAATGTGGTTGTTTTTAAAATACTTGCCTCACAGGTGCCCATGAGGAGTTTAGCTATTATTTGGATCCTGGAGGGAAAAAAATAAACCAAATTTTGTTGTTAGACTCCTAGAAAGAGATTCAAATTGCTAATCTCAAATGTTTGAGGTCAATTCTTGCAAGGGGCGAGGCTTTTCATCAAATTTAAGGGCTTCCTCTTTATAGGGAAGTCCAACTTAATCTGAGTCATGAAGAAACAAAGGAAGTAATTCTGCAATACCAGTGAATCATTTCCAAGTACCAAATAAATGTGCTAACTATCCATAATTACTGCATTAACAAGAAAGATTAGTCTCAGACATCTTCCCTGCACAAGTCATAAAAAAGACTGGATTTGTATGTGACCATGAACATTTTCCCTTCAAGCATCCCTACATTTATTAAAGCAGCTGCCATTAACAGACTCTGCCAATTCAGATGTGGGGATCATTCACTCAGAATGGGCTGGCTAATTTCAATTTGGTATACTTTATGAAGAAAATGAAAAGAAAGCAATTAAGTGGTATATTTAAGACTGGCATGCTTAGCCTAACACTCCATATTTTAAGGGTCTTAGAATACTAATTATATGCATGAAAATTGCTGCTCCAGATAACAAATGAGAGCCCCATGTTGAATGGGGCAAGTTAAGTAGAGTCTCAATTTAGACAATATTTTTTACAGCAGAGGCATGCTATGTTTCTGAAAATAATAAATTTAGTAAAACCAATAAAATTCAGAGAAATCGTATTTCTGAGTTTTTATCAGCTCAGACTGGCTTTCTCTCTCCACTGCAATAACATTCTATGTGGTTACAGTGTCTGAGCTGAGAAACAAAAGATAAGAAGACTTATATGCTAAGAACAACCAAGAGAGGTCGTGTGTGCACACAGGGTCTAGCACATGTATGTTTATATCTTTCAACCCCTGAAATTACTGTGTAGTATTTCAAGGTAACCATTTAAAGTTAGAGAACTCTCATTTCAAAATATAAATGTTCCTATATGTTTAAGAAACTATCTCATTTTATGTGATCATACATTTTACTTAGACTATATTTCCAAAGTTACTATTCATAACATTCTTCACCTTTCTCCCCTGGATAAAAAACAGAAGCTACCAATAAGAGGTTAATTCAAATGGTAGTTAATTTATTTTTCATTTATGTGTACTCCTTAATTTATCTACAATTTACATTATTTGGTTTACAGTTTTTTATTTTACTGTACTAAGAATACTTATCATGAGAAATGCTCTATCAACAAAGTTTTATTTGTACAGTATCATGTTGTTAACTACAGATACAATGCTGTTCAGCAGATCTTTAAAACGTAGTTCATCTTGCTTAACTGAGACTCTATGCTCATTGAAAAACAGACAAAAGAACCATAAGACTAACACAAAACAATTAACAAAATGGCAATGGTAAATCTTTCCCTATCAATAATTACTTTAAATGTAAATGTAGCCAACATTATTCGTTCTAAAAATGTTTCTTTCGAAGTGAAATAAATGGCCAATGATAAATTGTGGAAAAGGTCTGAGTCCAGTCTTCAACACTCCCAGCACAGCTCACGTCCCCTCAGCCCCAGTGAAGGGGAGTGGGAGGTCCAGAAGTTCACGGCCAGCATCAAGTCCACCTCAGGAACAAGCTGTGTCCACCAGGACGTATAAACATAGCATGCATGTTGTGAGGTGAGGCAGCAATGGGGAGCACGTTTGGATCTCTGGAAATCCCCTTTCCCTTCTTCCTCATTTAGAAGTACTGTGTACAATTTTTCATTTTTGCCTAGCAGCATGTTGAAAACGATGTGTGTGTATATGTATGTGGCTGTGTGTGTAGAAAGCAAATGACTTGCCTTTCAAGCTAGGAAGAACAGCTGTTCCTCACTTATTAGGATCAGAAAATAACCTCTTCCCATTTGTTATCCTGTCCAAATCCACGAACGTCCAACAGTCAGTGAATTGGAAAAGCCCAGCCACGCTAGCTCTGCAGAGACCCACGTGAGGGAAGACAGGCAGGCCTCCCCGTGTCTGCCAGCACATGACATCTCGCTCGGTGTCAGGATCATGTGTTAACTCAATGAGCCTCCTTATAGAAAGAGCAACCTCCAGGCCAGCGCCCAAATCCACCTCCTCTCTTTAATGAGAGGACACATTCCTTCACCCTAAATTACTCAAAGGAGCCCTAACTCTCAAGGGTGTTATCAAAGCAATTTAATTCATCTTCCTCAAATGCTAGATGGAACACTCAGCCATTTTCCTCCATCAGTGCCAGGCGCGATGGAAGGGCAGGCTGTGAGGGGCTGTGATTATGAGGGTGGGTCCTTCCTGCCACAGAGCTCAAAGCATAGGCATGAGAGGGACCCAGGGCTCCGTGCGACCCTGGGCATTCCCCTTCTCCTGCGTTGTCTCTGCACTAACCCCTTCCATTCTGCCACCATGCAGACAACAGCGGAAGTGTGCTCAGTGCCTGGCACACAGCACACACCCAGCCAGGATCCACAGAATGAAAACGGAGGTTGCACTACTGTGGCTGTGCAGGGAAATCACAGTGTCACAAATCCTGAATCTGCGTAAGCCTCGATTTCCTTACCTGTTCCGTAGGATAGAGAACATCCACGTCACAGGTCTGCTGTGAGTAATTCATGAGGTGCCATATGAGGGCTGTCCAGAAACAATCTGGCCATAAACGCTTCTATTTTCATATTACACGGCTGGATACTTTCCGGACAGCCCTCGCAGGTCATGCACCTGGCACATTGGTAAGTCCCCATACGCTCTGTACACAGGGACTTATGACAGAATAACTCAGTCCAGACCGACCAAAACAACGTCCAGGAGAAAAGCTAATATTATGCCAAGAACATTGGTCTAGGTGGGCCCCCAGCTCCTGACATGTCCTTCCCCAGCCCCTTCTCTTCAGGGCCCAGGTCTCTCTCCTGTAAAATGAGGGCAGGCCCGGGGACCTAAGGTGCTGTGAGCAGACTCTACCTTTCTCTACCAGTGCACAAACAGAAAGCTCCACCCCTCACACTCACATCCTCAAGCCACACATACGAAATCCTCATGTGCGCATTCACGATCACACCATCAGCACTACTGCCCTGCCAAGTTCCCCAGGAAGCTACTAAGCTACTAGTTTGAAAACCATATTCCATATTTTGGAACTGAAAAGACATTAGTCTGCTAACCTCTGAAATAGGTGTCCCCTCATCTGAAATAAATTTCTGTCAATATCCCATAGAAGGTACAGACCCATGTTCATATGGTGGACACACACACACACACACACACACACACACTGAACTCACTGGAAATAAAAATAATGTACAAATCTGATGAAGCTAGATTGAAAAATACAATGACCTGAATACACCTCTACCCTTGGAAACAAAAAAACTCAGCCACTCGGCACGAAGACAGGAAGTCTGGCCTATAGCTTTTGTCTGAAGTCCGTAAGTCAGTTCAGGCAGAAATCCAGGATCTGAGCTAGATGGTGCCAAGACTCATCAGTGCCTCCTGAGCCCTCAACTTCAAATTCACCACCTCTTTTTCCTTAATCATACTCATATTTCATTTGGTTAACATATTTCTTTGTTCCTCCAACACTTTTTGTTTAATATTGTATTGATCTTTTTATTTGAGGTGAAATTCATATAACATAAAATTAACCATTATAAAGTGTATACTTCAATAACGTTTAGTACATTCATAATATTGTGCAAGCATTACCTGCATCTAATTCCAAGGTATTTTCATCTCCCTATAAAGGAACTCCATACCCATTAAATAGTCACATTCCATTCTTCCCTCCCTCAGCCATTAGCAACCACTGATCTACTTTCTGGACATTTCATATAAATAAAATCTTGTAATATCTGACCTTTTGTCTGGCTTCTTTCATGTAGCATAATGTTTTTGAGGTTCGCCACATTGTAGCAGGTAGCATAACTTCCTTTTTATGGCTGAATAGCATTCCATTATAGGTATAGATCACATTGCGTTTACCCATTCATCGACTGGTAGACATTTGGGTTGTTTTTACCTTTTGGCTACTGTAGCAGTGCTGCACTGAACATCTATGTACAAATATTAGTTTGAATACATGTTTTCAATTATATTAGGTATATGCTTAGGATTGGAATTGCTGGGTCCTATAGTAATTCTATGTTTTACTTTTCGAAGAACCACCAAACTCTTTTCCACACACTGCATCATTTTACATTCCCATCAGCAATGTACAAAGCTTCCGATTTTTCTTCACATCTTTGTCAATACTTGTTGGTTTGTTTGTTTTTATTATTTTGACTATGGCCTACTGGTTATAAAGTGGTATTGCATTCTGCTATTTTTTCTTTTACAAAAAGCACAACCACATGTTTATTGATATCTAATTTACATACAATACATTACACAGATCCAAAGTTCAATGTGTTTTGACAACTAGAAAGACCACCCCAGACTAGACCTAGAACACTTTCGGCTCAAGAGAAAGTGGCTCCTTGCAGTCTACTCTTCCCCTCCTCCAAACATACACAACACACTGTCCCCTTGCCTCCAGAGGTTACTGTCGCTGTTCTAGAACTTCCTCTAAATGGAATCCTGCTGTCCGACACGCCCTTTTTCTCATCCGCCCTCTGTGGTGCACAGCTGGGCAGTGCCCTTGTCTGTGTAGCTGAACGGTGATTCTCAGTACGAACGCATCAGGTTCTTTATTCGGCCACCTTTTGATAGACATTCTGATCCAAACCCTGCTTCTTTGGTCAGATCTGTTTTGAGCTATGGCTCGCAGGAAAGCATGGCTGAGGGCATATGGGAGATGCGGCTTCCCAGGGGGATAAGGACAAGTCCAGCTGGGGACATGACGGGAGAGCAGGCAGTGGGGGCCAGAGGAGCTTCTCCTCAGTCCACCGGAGCAATAGGAGGCAATGCCAGCAGGCAGGCAGGCAGGCGCTGGGCTGAAGACCTGGGATTCTCCCATTCCTGATGTCTGCAGCTTTGAGAGGAGATCTGCTCATGTGCCACAATGGGGACCAAGTCCCCACAGCAGAAATATGTGTGTGTGTGTGTGTGTGTGTGTGAACATGCATGCATGCCTCTATATTATCATATAGTTACATACATTTGTAGGATGTGTTTTATATATCATAATATTTACCGTAATAATACAATACACATACACCCTGGGTCGTAAAGACCAAGGATTCATTCATCAAGAGTACATCTGTGTGTCTGTGAAGGAAGGAATAGGGAATACTAAATTACCTCCTACATGAGGAGGAATCAAAAGAAGCTACTTTATTCTTGTCTCTGATAAACAGAGATATACAGGATCAAGACCGTTTTTACAGATGACTACTAATAGACACGAGAAAGACAAACAAAACATAGCCCATAAAGTCAGACTGAGGGCAAAGAAAATAGCACGGAGTGTGAGAAAGAGAGCAAAAATAAGATGTCAAAGGACCACACATAAAACCAACAACTAACATAAATTGAAAATGTCTTTGATAGAAAGCAAAGGGGAAGCCAGGATGGCTCAGCGGGCTGAGTGCTCCTCTTGCAGACCTGGGGTCTGAGGATTGAATCCTGGCCCTGGCTCATGTAGACCCATAGGCTGAACTGGGGTGAGCCTCCTATGTACGAAGCCCCTGGTTTGGCTCCCATCCCAGGCATGCCTCCTATGTGGGAAGTCACCAGCTCATGGGGGCTCACCTCCCATGTGGGAGGCCCTCAGCTGGTGCCTGCCTTGCATGGCCCTAAGCCTCCAGCTCGGTTCATACCCTGTGCAGCCCTGTACCCACCTGTGGAATGAAACTATGTAAAAAACTGGTGACATGCAACTATGGAGACTGCTCTGGGCCCTCTCCCTGCTCGCTCTCTCTCTCTCTCTCTCTCTCTCTCTCTCTCTCTCTGTCAAAAATAATAAAAATAAATCTTTAAAATTAAATGAATGAATAAATAAATAAAAGACAAGGACTGTCAGGATTTAAAAATAAAATTCCATTATGTGACTGGGAAATATATGTAACTTGATGAAAGGGTGGGTAGAACGAACCAAAGGGTAAGACTTCTGTCAGCCTCGCCCTCGTCCACACCAGCTGATGGAGGCAGGCTGGGCTCCTAGAGAGGGAGGGAGGAGCAGTGCAAGAGAACACAGGGTCACAAACATAGGGAAGTCTGCCAGCTATGCCCTGGAAGGAAGTTGGTGGTGAAGGAGCCAACCAAGAGTGCACGCCTGGGTCTGACATTAACTAGACACACAGAGGAGGAAAGCAGGGTTGGGAAGATTGATGAAAATGGAGCCAGAAGAGGTCCTTTGTCCCTCAGAACTTAGAAGGGTGTCCCCACAGAAATAGTGCACCGGGTACAAATTTCAGGACCCTGAGTTCTCAAGTTAAGAGTATAGAAGTGGGAATAATTATTTAACCCAAAGCACCACTGAAAAGAAAAACCATCCCATTAGAAAAAGAGAGGCACTGTATATATATATATATATATATATATAGATAAAAGGTAAATCTCACAATGAATACAGACTATCACCACATTGGTGAGGCGTGTCAGATAATACATCAAAACATGTAAAGCAAAATTGTTAGATAAAAGCCTCCTGCTAGATAAAGGGGAGAAAAAAAAAACTTTTTCCAGTTACCATACCTCTTAAAATATTTGAGAGATGAAGATAAAAAAAGCATAAATAACATAAAACATTCGATGGTATAAAGTTGAATTAACAGATGTATACATAAATATGTATATCCTATAAACACACACTATATCCTTATTCCAAGTGTCCATGGAACATGCATAAAAACTGATCACCTGTGAAGCCACAAAAAATAACCTTAATAAATTTCAGAAATCAAAATCTCCCAGACCACATTCAGTTCACAACACAAAATCACAAAAACTATATTTCAAACAAAAGGAATCTAAACCACCTGAAGATCTGAAAACAATTCTTTAATTAACTATCATCTACACACACTTGACATTCTCAGTAGGCTTTTGCAGCCCAGTGCCTAGAGCAGCTCACCCAAGTACCTGTTGTCTGCCCAGCAAGGCCTGGGCTTCTATCTACTGTCACGTGGCTGCCTGTGACATAACCCTTTAAGATAAAGCATTCCTGTTTCTCGGTCTGCTCCCTTCATAGAGATGCTTTCTAGACTGTTTATTTGACTGTTGACTTCCCTCTCCTAGACTCCAAGTGCAGAAAGAAAATTAGGAAAACTATTAGTTCAAAAATAACATCAGGGAAGCCGGGATGGCTCAGTGGGTTAAGCGAGCGCTTGCTTTGCAGTCCCAGGGACCGAGGATCAAATCCCGGCCCTGGCCCACGTGGACACATATGTTGAACTGGGGTGTGACCAGTCTGGTTCTCTCCAGGGTGAGCTTCCCACGTGAGAGGCCTCTGGTTCACCCCTGGCTCGTGAGGGCGTGCTTCCCATGCTGGAGGCCCCCACCAGGTCCTGCCCTGTGTGGCCCCCCCGCCCACTGTGTGGAACAAAACCATGTTGAAAACTGATGATATACAACTATGGAGACTGCTCTGGGCCCTCCCTCTTCTCTGTCTCTTTCTCTCTGTCAAAAACAATAGAATAAATCTTTAAAAAAATAGAATCTACAATTATAAACAAGTTCAAAAATATAGAAAATAATTTATATCAGAGTAATGTGTACTCATATGCATTCAGAATAAAATTCATGGTCTGAAATATTTTTACAATTAAACCACAAAAATTAAAATAAATGAACCAAGCATTCTATGAAGAAGTCAGAAAAACAAAGAAAGATTTGAGAAGTGGAAAAAATGGATAAAAGCAGAAACTAATGAATTAGAAAACAGAAAATAAAAATCATTTATATAACTAATGGATAAAAAATGCAGAAATTGATTTAAGATAATAAAAGAGGCAATCTTCTGGCATATCAAATTTATAAAGAAGATAAGTTATAATTATTTGCATATTCAATGATTATATATTTAGAAATCATGAGACAATCAAAATAATAACTTTAAAAATTAGTCTGGATGTCAGTGACATGATAGGTTATAAGGTAAATACAACATAAAAATTAAAAATAAATACCTTTCCTAAAGCAAAAAACAATTAGAATGCATAATGGGGAAAATATCAGTCAAAGTATTAAAAACAAATGAACTATCTCGGAATAACCCTGGCAATAAATGTTTAGACCAGCGATGTCCAACCTTTTGGCTTCCCTGGGCCACATCAGAAGAGGAACTGTCTTGGGTCACACATAAAATACACTGACTGTAACAATAACTGATGAGCTAAAAAAAAGTTTCCCAAAAATCTCATAATGTTCTAAGTATTTGTTTGGGATTGCAATAAAAGCCGCAGGTTATGTATACCTGGTTTAGGAAGACATAAAATATTTAAACCAATGAAGAAGTACACTGTCTTCTGAGATGACAAGACTGAATATTGTTAGGCAGCCAGTTTTCACAAACCAAGATATTGATATAATATTAATGGGTCTAATCACTCCTAGTAGAATGTGGCGGCAACAGCTATTAAGTAAGAACATACAGAACAGAAAGGTTAAGAAGATTTAAGATTCTTTTAGTTAAAATCATGAGAGAGGTTGTCCCATGATAGTAAAAAGTTTAATAAAGTCATAATAATTACAATAATGTTAATTTAATAAAATAATTAATAAACAAACCAAGTAAACAAAACCAAGTCCAGCAGCAGAGCCAAAGGATACATAAGAATTGGGTATGTGCTAAAGAAAGTGTTAAAAATTAAGGACTCCACTATTTATCAAATGGTGTTGGGAAAATTGGCTATTTAGGAGTTAATTCTAAATGAATAAACCACTTATTAAGGTTAATATGTTAATAATCATAAGTATATTTTTATTAATAACCATTTACTGGGTACTTAAGCTGTGTGCCAAGCAATGTACCAAAGGATTTACTTTCATTATATTATTTAATCCTGACAACCTCTTTTATGAAATAGGTACTCTTACTTCTAGGTCATCTATTTCCACCAACTTACTTAAAAATGAGCAAGCGAAGGCTCAGAGACGCTAAGTAACTCATCCAGAGTCACACAGCTAGACAGAGAGCCAAGATAAGCACTGTGGCTAGCATTATATCTATCTAACCATATTGTTTCCAGTGATCGCCTTTGATAAATGAACAAGCTCTCTAGATGCTGCACATATGAGTTTGTAAAACAAGAGTAATCCACAGCAGAGAGAGACAGAGAGAATCGAATAGCCTATGCAAATAAAACTACAGGGAGGGTTCTCAGAGACAGAATCTAAGGAGCCAAATCAGGATGTGACCAGCCAACACTGACGCTTTTGTCAAAATTGTGGAGGGAGCTGCCCAGAATGTTCTCAGTGCCCTTTCTGCAGACAGCCCCCTCTGAGCTCTACTCTCATGCTGCCCTGGGTCTGCCTGCCAGGGCTCGGTGAGCAGAGAAGGCTTCTCGGGCATCCATGCTCCCACCCCCACCCCCACCCTTCCCACAGCTTCTGCTCAGCGCCCTCCTGCAGCACCTTCCCCACCCAGTGCATTCACACTGAAGCAGCCAAAGAAAGAAGGCTTCACGTCCAGGGCCGGTTCAGGAGACGAGCATATTCCTGGACATGGCACCGGGACAGAACCCTTCCTTCCTACACACTCTCAACATAAAGTGAAAGATGTAGCCACGGGGGTGGGGGGAGGACATATTAACACAGGCACACCCTCAGCATCATGGTTTAGCAAATCTTTAAAAATGGAATATTCAACTGTGAAAAGGATTTCTTCGGGGAGTGATGAAAACAGTTTGGAATTGGATGGTAGTGATGGTTGCACAACATTGTAAATCTACTAAAACCCACTGAATTGAACACTTTAAGATGGTAAAAATGATAAATTTTATGTAATGTGAATTTTATTACAATAAAAACAAAATTTGGGGGAAAAAACTAAGAGAAGTAAACACAAATTTAGATATTTAACTATATATAAATGTATCTCTATACTTGCATTATAATTAAATAAATGGATATAAAGGCAAAAAAGAAAAAGAAAACCACCCAGAATATTCTAATTCAATAATTTCCTCATTAAATATGCCCAATAATGATTCTGATAATTAGGCACACAATAAGATTGCAAAGGAAAAGATGTATGTTCCAATGATGGACATACGGGATGAAGGTGGTCTAAACACATGGTCTAGGACCGGTCCTCACTTACCTGTTTGATCAGGACTCCTAACCTCTCATCACTAGATCCCAATTTCCCCAGATGTAAAATGGGCACATTGAATTATGTAGTTTATGGTCTTTTTCAACTATAAGAACCAAATCGTGTTTTAGCATTATTTTAAGTAGATCATTTAAAGAAAAATCGAACGAACTGCTAGTCTCCTCAATAGACATGTACCCAGAACCAAAACGTACCTGGGCTCAATCAACTCCCCTGCCCAGCATGGGACCTGCTCCAGCAATGCATGCTGCCCTAACCCAGTTCTGAAATCGTGGGAACCTCGGAAAGTCTGAGTGAACATGTACATCAAAGCAGGGGACGAGGCAGCAGAACTAGAGTCCAGGGACCACCCTGCCACCAGGCTGTGAGTGTGTGGTGTGACCGTCCTGGGAAGACCCGGGGAGCTTAAACACTTGTGAGTCTGAGATCTGATTCCGGAAATCAGAAGAGCAACCAATTTCCACAGTGATGCGGCCAGCTCATGGCTTAAAGCGGGGAAGAGGTATGCCCATAGGATGCCAGGAAGTAAAAGGGTATCAGGAGTCAAAGAGATAGGAGAGTAAAAGCTCTGTTACTCTTATTTGGGTGTGAGAAGAGGCAAGAGCCCTCCTCTTGATCAAATAGAGAAGAGTGTACAAAAGGGCCTGAAAGATCACCTCCAGGAGATCATTTCTCTCTAATAAATGAGGAAACTGAGGCTTGGTGGAGGCTAAAGACAAGGAGTCAGGGCCAGCTCGTGCTGTAGGTAGCACAGGTCTCTGGACGGGTGACAGGCGGGCCCTGGTCACACCTAGATGCCTGTGCTGCTATTGCTCCTCCTACAGGCAGATGGAAAACCCTGGCAAGCTCAGAGCCAGTGCCCTTGTCTGCTAACAGGAATCGTCCTGCCCTGTCTAGCTCACAGGGCTGGAGTGGCTATGAAGCAAAGCATTGTGTGAATGCTTGCAAACTAAACCACTACAGACGTAAGGAAGTGGAATCATCATTTGCGCAAATAATCTTAATGCCGATTTCAAGAAAAAAAAGAACTTTATTATTTTTCTTTAATTTTAAAGGTTGATTAGAGAAAACACCAGAGTGTGTAATCCCAGATCCTTCACCCAGGGGATTTAGCCAATATTCAGATTTAGAAGTAATCAACAAGTGCAGAGCTGGACTTACCATGAAGCTATTGCAGCTTAGACTCCAGAGCCCCTCACTCCCACGGGCCCCTGCTAAGGCCTTGAAAGGGCCCTAGCAGTATGTGCACATGGTCAGAGATTTTTGTAAAATTTGCAAAAACAAAATACTTTTATTACAATTAGCTAAGTCATCTCTTTCCACTCCAGTTTTTCCTCTGTCACAGTCCTTCCATATGGTGGAAAGCGGAGGAGAGTCAGAGGGGACAGTTATGTGGAATTTGGCTTTGAGGAGTTCAGGCTGAGAATACATTTTGTTCTGCTTTAGTGGGATATGTTTATGATTGTTTCCAGTTTACTGAATATTGTTGAGCTGCCCTGAAGTAGGAATAGCTTCCAAGAAAACTTGTAACATCATCCATTCGAAATATATTTAATATGAGTGACCATAAGAAAATGTGAAATGTCTTCTAATCTTATAGCTCATATAGGAAATGAATAGAGGTTGCCCAAAATTTACCAGTTTAAAAATGTACATGATGTTGCCAAAATGAGTTGTAAAGCTAAAATAAATTTTCTAAAGCAGTGGTTCCAACTGTTTTCCACTTGTGTATCCCTTTAAAACCCACTTCTATAAGTTGTACCCCTTATTTTTAAAACAGCTGTTTTTAAATAATCACACTTTTGTTCAGTGCGTATATTAATGTAAAATAATGAAAATGAAGTAATAAGTTAGGAAAGAAAAATTACTACACTAAAAGTAAAAACCACAGATTTAATTTTACAATATTCATAGCAGTTAAATATTGTCACTGATTATTTTTCAATGTGTATACCACTACTTGGAAACCGATGTTCTAAAATATCAACTCTTTGAAAAAATAAAGTATCAATCCATCAGTCAACCATACTGGAACAAAGAATGAATTACCTCTGTATTCTCTCAACAGAAAAGGATATTCCAAAATGCTGTCACAGAAAGAGTCGGTCAAAAATATGCAGTCAAATAATATGCAATCAAAACATGTAAGAGAAAGGATTCTAAAGGTGTGTCAGGTAGCTAATAAAGACAATTTTTCTGGATTTTGTGATGTTTGTGATATTTGTCAGCTTTTTTTTTTAACTGGGCAATTTTTTATAATTTTTTTTCATTCTAAATCAATATTTACTTCTACATCTAATTCTGTATGACTTTGTATTCTTTAAAGAAAGAGGCAAAATTGTATAAGCTTCAAGCTCCAGTAAATTCTGTATCCCAAACTCCCTGAGTCCTCTTATGTTTTTTATACCATTTCTCATGATTACTCATTAAGAAAAGAAAAAAAGAAAAAAAAACTCACAATTTCCTTTCATAAAAACAAATGCTTTGATAAGGCATCTCCACCAAGGGCCAAAATAAAATGGATTTGAATAACTGAATATAAAAAGAGAAAGAACGGTTTAACCCCACAAGCTCCTAGAACCAGGCCTAGAGCTCTTTGAGAAACTACTTCATCTGGATAGATGGGAAGAGATCTTAGCTGCGTACACACTGAGGTGACTCCCAGAGAGTAGCACCTGGCATTTTTAAATTTGATGAAGAGCCTAATTGGTATGTAACTGATTTATATGCATGTACTTATAATCTGAATGTGGCCTATGGTCCAATAAAATTAATAGATTTATAAATAGTCCAAAACCAAAATTGGAATACAGGTTAGAAGGGGAAGAAAGGAAGAGAAACGTTGCTGGCAATCACCTGGCTGAGGAACATCATAGCTGTTGCCGCCACCTCATGCTGCCCTCCTGTATGTCCTGGTCACTCTCAGAGCCCCTCCTGCCCTCAGTCCTGTCTTGAACTTCTACCCCCACATTGTCCAGTGCTGCTCCCTCCCGGCCAATCCGCCACCTCTCTCCCCTCATAAACCCTTCTCAAGTGGCCTCTAAGACACTGTCCCACAGTAGCATGTGACCTCAGCCTCTTCACAGTGGACTCCCCACACCTTATTTGCTTTCCCTGAAACCTGATCCTCCCCAAAGATACAGACACCCACCCTCAAGGTGAACTATCATCCAAGCCCTAAGTCTATATGGGACTTTCTCCCCAACTCCCAACCTATTTGCACAACACTCCTCCCTCCTCTGCCCTTGTGCCAGGCTTTCCTTTTGGCTTATAATCATGCTCTGGGATTTCCAGTCTGGCCCTTCGTTTGTTCGTTCATCCAGCCATCCATCCATCCATCCATCCATTCATCCATCCATCCATCCATCCATCCATCCATCCATCCATCCAACAGACATGAAATTAGTGTCTGCCACGGCTTGGCACAATGCTGAATGCTGGGCCTATAATGAGGAGCCAACACTAAGAGTGTCTAGCACTGCTCTGTTCAAACTCTGCTGATTCCCTGATTCAATCACTGTCTCTCCCACCAGGCTCAAAGGTGCCCATGTGGCTGTGTCTCAAACCAAAATGTTAGCTAAACTGAAAATAAGATGAACTCTTTAGGTCTCATTCTCACTGATAAGCTTGCCACTTGTCACCAGGATCAATGAGCTTTTGCCTGAGTCTTCACCCATGCAAGAAAGCACCTCCGTGAACAAGTTTGGGACTTCATATACTAGAGGCCTTAGCCATGTAGATGCTTCTTGGGTTTACTCCATGAAAGCAAGGTTCAGGGAGGACACAGGAGCCTAAAGAAGGTGGTGTTCTCAATTCATCACCAAGGGGAACCCCGAGAAAGGAACAGTTAACGCATAAAGGGACAACCTGTGATCTGGATTGTCGTAGTGATGAGAAAGAACCAGGTTCATTC
The DNA here is from genome assembly GCA_004027555.1 of Craseonycteris thonglongyai. Classification (NCBI taxonomy): domain Eukaryota; kingdom Metazoa; phylum Chordata; class Mammalia; order Chiroptera; family Craseonycteridae; genus Craseonycteris; species Craseonycteris thonglongyai. The sequence goes on from PVKE010031016.1 coordinate 16,968, forward strand.
CAGAATAGAACTGACTCCAGCAGGTAGCTCATCTTTATCCCAGGAGGCTAACCTGAAACCTACGGGTCACTTTTTAAAAATTCCAAATAAATGTTCAAAACATCAAGGGCAAAATCACAGGTTGTTCCCACACAGGGAGATGGCTCAGTCAAGATGGGTTTTTCTGATATCAGAAAATATATATAATTTTCTGCCAAATTTGAAACTGCTGACACAATTTTCAGCTACAGGATCATTGGCACAGTAACACAACAGTTGACTTCAGAAAAAGCTCAAGTCAGTGATATGATCACAAAGGGAAAGCTGAGAGGTGGCAGAAGATCACAAATAAAAGCAACAATGCATTTTGATGTGCTGCTCATTAGAGTTCGATCGAGAAGCTTCTCACGGACCCTGTCATTCCCTGAGCCATCACAGCACATGGAGCCAAATCCAATGAAAGCCACAGCAGTGTGTCTGTAACTCCTCTCTCCAGCTTGTGCACCTGCATGTAGCCATTTGCAGATTCCAAGAAATGAACAATTTTCCTGTCTACACTATAGCTGGAGTCATCAAGACAGCCAATTCCTTCGAGCTAAATGGCATTCTTTATTCTCTGCTCCCTCAGCCAGGCAGCCACCTGTTGGAAATCTGAGGTGGCTGTCCCTCTTCCCACAGACCAGGAGCCAATCACAAACCTTAAGGCTCCTGACCCTGGTAGGGGCTCAGAGACAGCGACATGCCTCAAACCAGACCAGAGACCTTCCTAAGCCTTCTCTGATGGAAATTCCCCATCTCAGCGATCACATGGAGAAAGTCTATCTATGACACAGAAAAGGGCTAGAGCCTTGAGAACATCACTTAAACTCCATGGATGGGACCTTAGCTGAAGCCAGACTCTGTCCTGGACTGCTCAGTTATAGGTGCTAATAAATTCCTGCTTGCTCCTTTTCATGCTTAAGCAAGGACAGATTGGTTTCCTGTTATTTAAAATCAAGAGGGTCTTGATAACTAGGTAAGTATACTCCTAAACCAGGGTCCTAATGCTAATCTTTTACACTTCCAACCTTATCTGTTGCCTTCCTCTCTCAGTGGAAGTGGAAAGAGGCAGGCTGACATAGTGACTTCATCCTGTTGTGCCACCAATAACACACGTGACCGCATGGGACAGTAACACCTCAGCTCCCAGCACACTAGAATAAGGGTAATCCCACTGACCTCACAGGGTAACCATGAGGCCAGGAGAACCCGGAGAAACAAGGACAGTCTCCTAGAGCCCTTCTGGACTCTGAGTCCTGTCCCCTGCCACAGCCTCAGGGACAACCACCCAACCCCCTTCCTATATTACTCTTTTCTCAGATCCAAAGGCAAAAAACTCCCAGCAGGGTAGAAAATGCTCCTCTACACCTGTGTGAAGCACGATTAAAACAACATAGTTCAGTGACCCGGTAAAAGTATGCCCCAAGATATACCGGCCAAACACAAACAGAACGTAAGAACTCCAGGTTAATGTCACAGAGGCTAGAGAAACACAAATCATTAAGTGGGCCAGACAACTATTTAATTTTGACAAAAGGTTAAATTCCCAAATAAAAACACGACAGTCAAGGACGTTTACATGCCAAATAACATGGAAGAACATCAACAAGACCAAACATCACCACCCAGGAGAATATTCTCCCTGCTCCGAGACCCGGTGTGCCCACCTTCCTCCAGTCCACCACGCCTGGGCACCCCTGCATGGAAGCCTCTCGCTCTAGCCTGGATAGGGCATCAGAGGAGACATGCAGCTCTAAGGTCACATGGCATAGCTGTAGTGGTTGAACAGTGTCTGACCCGCCCCAAATTCATGTCCACCAAAACCTTAGAACATGGCCTATTTGGAAACAGGGTCTTTGCACATGTAATTAAGATGAGCTCATACTGCGCTAGGATGGGCCCTAAGTCCACTGACTGGTGTCCTCCTAAGAAGAGGACATGCACAGGAAGATGGCCATGTAAAGACAAAAGCAGAGCTTAGGGTGAGGCAGCAACAAGCCAAGGAACACCAGGGTTTGCCAGCAGCACCCGATGCTAGAAGAGGCCAGGAAGTGTTCTCCAGAGAATTCCGGGGAGCAGGCCCTGATGCCATCTTGTTTCCAAACTGCTAAACTCCCGAAATCGGAATCAGTGTGTGCTGTTGTAAGCCACCCAGTGAGTGGAAATTTGACATAAATGTGCTGGAAAACCAATACAAGAATGCAGGTGACCTGGCACAAGTCACTTAAAACTCAGCCTCAGTTTCCACATCTGTGAACAGGGGTTAATAATAGGACTATTCATAGAGTTGTTATGAGG
>PVKE010031017.1:0-19290 GCA_004027555.1 Craseonycteris thonglongyai
CTGTGTTTCTTAAATCCATTCATGTCTCCTCCTCGCTGCTACCACTGTCTAGTTGAAGGCATCAGCCTTTCTTATCTGAACCACGAAGCAGCCTCTTCCCTGGTGTCTGTGTTTCCATTCTGGCTCTACCATGCTCTCCATACGATTTGTGCCCCCTGACATCTGACTGATTATGGTCAAGTACTTTCTCTGTCTTGTTTACTGTGCTGTCCTAGAACCAAGTGCAGTCATATGTGCATGGTAGATATCTGTGGAAGCAAGATAGATGGACAGATGCACAGATGGATGGATGGATGGATAGATGGATAATCCAAATTTCATGCTACGAGATTTTCACCTCGCCCAGTATCGCCATGTGTTTCATATGCTGAGAGTTGGTATTCCCAAATTAGTAAGAACATGGGTTTTGAGTCAGAATACTTCCGTTAGAATCTTCTGCTTATAAGTCACATACCTTCCCTAAACCTCATTTTCCTATAAAGCAGAGACAATAATGTCTCATAGGTACAGTGGTTGAAGGGAAGAAATGAAATGGTGTGTGCTAAGTGTCTTGGCACACTGACTGATCATAGTGAGGAGTCATTAAATTGTAGGTGTAGCAATGATTGAGAAGTGACAAGGAATTTGGGAGGAAATTTGGTATCTTTGATGATGATGATGATGATGATGATGATGATATCTATCCTGTCCTATAGTACAAGGAACAGAGCATGACTTCCTCACTGCAGTGCTCACTGGCTGTTCTGATTCCACATACAAGGAGGGCTGAGCCATTGGTGTCTTGTCTCTCTGTCTCCCCCTCCTGGGAGTGGGCGAGAATAGAGGGAAGGTCGCTGCAGGACATTCAAACACTCAGGTCCCCAGCAGTGACCTCATCTTATCTATTACCATTTAGTCTAATTACTTGAGTAATGGCACTCTGGTACTGCCTTGCTTTCTTTTCTTTCTATCTTTGTGTGTGTGTGTGTGAGAGAGAGAGAAATTTGAGGTGACATTGGTTAGTAAAAATTACATATGTTCCAGGCATACAGTTCTGTAGGTGTTGGGAGTCTAATATATGGTAGTGGGATGAGAACTGATTCTGGGGGGTGAACACATAATGGCCCTGCTTTTCAATGTACATACCGAAGCCACTCACCATTTAACTGACACCAGGTAGAGAAGAAGGTTGCTGCTTCAAGTCCTGAGACTGGAAGCTGAGACTAAGTAGTGTCTTTACACTAGAGAGCAAGCTGGGAATCTCAGGAGATTCTATTTTGCTCATCCCAACCATAAGACCAGGAGTGAGGGGAGAGGAGAAAAGAGGTGGGGGGGGGGGAAGAGGAGGTTAGTCCTGAAAGGGACCTTAGGACCATCTGTTTCAGGGTAGAAAAGATACAGCAGGCATCTCATACTTTCCCTCTCACATCATGGCAGACACCACTATTTCATCAGGACACGTTTTCCTATGAGTTCAGATCTTTCAATACAACCCTCTAGGTAGTAGCTGCTAGTTGAATGGAATTGACATTCAGTACAAAACCTCTTTGCTAGTCTTGTTTTGTGTATCTCTCCTTATGTGTATCAGGTACTGAATTATATTACTTCATTATGTTTCTTCTTCTTCAGTAGGAAATCAGGCTACGAGATTTTTTTTTTTCCTCAAAAAAGAACTCCCTTACCTTTTTCCCCATCGCTTGTGCTGTTTCCAGGAGCCCTCACTGTAGAATGATCCACTCGGTAGTTCTTTACAGTCCTTTTAAAGGGATCATGTGTTTTAATTTCAAGACCTATTAAGAGAATCAATATACATGCTGTTTCATATTATGAGCCAATAACCTGCTGAACTAGATGCATTCACACAGAGCTCTGTTACAAGGAGCTGCCACACACGAAATGGTGCGGCTGTCAGAATCTGCCAGGTCTGGCAACTTTAGCATGACTTTAGACATGTCCTTCTTTGCAACACTTCCCTGTGACAGATACATCTCCCAGCTATAGAAGAGGCTTATTCTGAAAGCAGTGTGTTAGATGTGGGTCATATGGGTCACTGTACTAAACAGCTGATTTGAGATTCTATGATGGTATATGGTGTGGTCACTTTCAGTGGAAAAAAATATATGTATATGTACACATACCGCTCATATGTATATACCCAGACACTCACACAAACAGGCGAACATGTTCAAGGACATGTAGCAAACTCTCTGTTAACTGAAACTCAAGTAACCAGCAAGACTTCTTTGCTGAGATTTTGCCGGTGGCCTGAGTACTGGTTAACAGAGACTCTGCTTACATTTATCCAGCATCTACCAATCCCCATGGGTGCTGGTTAACAGAGAGTCTACTGTATTTATAAAAACAATGCAACCAATATTTTAGAAGTACAATATTTTACTCATTATTTCTAGTTTTGCTCTCATGTCTTAGAAGTGTTTGCTTACTGAGTATGAAATGCCTACTCTTCAATGTCATATTCCCAAAGGTCTGTCATAAAAATGGTCAACTTCTATCATACACACATTAGGAAGTAGAGCAATGTCCTAAGGGTAGCATTTGGTTGCTTACAAAGGAGAGTCTCAGATCTTCACATCGATCGCATTCAACTTAAGCATCACAGGTGAGAAGCACTATTGTCACTGACACTGTTTTCTCTGTCACTTGGTGACTGTGCATCAAGGGGATTTGCCACTGAGTCATTCTTACATTCCTCATCACTTTTTCAAGGACAGGTGTCAACCTTGGTGGCACACTTACCATGCACTGGGACCCAGGCTGGCACGGTCACCTGTTCACACATCAGTTTAGACAGGCGTTTGCTGAGTGTGTCCGTTTGCTAGGGCAGGTGTAATGATACACCACAGACTGGGCGCTTAAACAACAGAATCGTGTTTTTTCATAGTTCTGGAGGCTTCAGAAGTTCAAGACACAGGTATCAGCAGTTTTTGTTTGTCCTGGGTCCAGACAATCGTTGGAAGCACTAACGTATATTTTCATACCCCATTTTCTAATGTTGTTTTTTAAAGCTGTGACCTGTGAAAATTGTGAATTCAATGACTGGGGTCAGTGAGATTTTGAGGTTCCACTCAGTAACAGTAACCGTGGAGTGCTGGAGGCAACAGAGCGCAGAACAGCAACTTGGATCGCTCAGCAGTCTTTCTGTGTTGGGGACCCAACTGAGTGCACACTCGTCCCTGGGAAGAAGCTCGTAGTATGTCCTCCAGGGACAGGCAGGACGGGGTTTCCAGCTTAAAGCCCCTGCTTCTTTAATGGGCGTGTCCTTTAAGCTCCCTAAGCTTTGATGTGCTCGTCTCTAACACGTGGAGAAAATGGAATCCTCGGGGTAGAGGATTGTGGTGTAATGTGCTCAAGCTCTTAGGATATCGAACTCCTAACACAAAGCTGGGCATGTAGCAAGGGCTTCAACTGCTGATTTTGTTGTGTTGAACCATGTGAAAGTGGTTTGGAGTCAAAACAGCAAATCATGGTCATTTCATATGGTTTCACTTACTACTTCTACTCTGCGTGCTATTATTCCTTCATACAAAGCTGTCTCGTACAGGCTGTGGGATTCTGGGAACTCTTGAGAACTCAGCGTGAGCACTGTGGCTGTCAATGTTAGAATCAAAGGTGTTTTCCAACGTTATGTAGAATAAAAGGAAGATTTTTTCCCCAATACCTGAGAGATCTGTCCCAGAGGAAATAATATGTCTTCCCCTCCTGGGGACTACAGTGAGCTCATTTGAAGTTATAGTGTAGAAATAAGACAGGGCTATCGCATTTGCTGTTCCTCTTTCAGGTGGAGGGGAGTGGAAAAAGAAGCAAGTAAAGCAATAAAGAGATAGCACTTCTAGATAGCAGTGAGTACTGGGAAGAGTTGAAAGAGGTGATGCAAAAGGGAGGCAGATGGCAATTTTGATTTGAGGGTGGGTTAGGGGAAGACTTGGTTGTGGAGGAGACCTTTGCAAGTATGGAATCCCCAAGGCCAGATGTGTCTGGCTTTATGGGGTCAAGGTGGCTGGTGTATATGAGCAGGGAAGAGGATGAACAGGAAGTGAGGCTGGGAGGGAAACGGGGGCAGACCATGGGGAGCTTCCTTGACTTCGGTGGTTTTTCTTCTGCCACGTAGAACCCAAATATTAAAATCCACATAACTAATTGCAGTGATTATTCTTGCATTTTATAGTGTGCCTTTTAAGAAGAAGATGTGCCTCTGCTATTGCATGTGATCCTTAGAACATTCATAGCAGAGGGAGGGAGGGAGGGAGAGGGGGAGATGTGTTCTATTTTTGTCTTCATTTTACAGCCAATGAGGATAGTGAGTCACTAGAATGTGACCCTGTGTCCCCTTACCTGCTCCCCTGCAGCTGCCTCACCTGTGGCCTGGTCTTCCTTAGAGTTTTAATTCCTCTGGAAGAATGACTCTTCAAAGCATAGGTATTGCATTATTTAATTATGTGTTTTGATTTGCAAGGAGGGTGCTGTTTAATTCAAAGACATACTGCTCAGTTCCCTGAGCAACTCTCATTAATTAAACACAAGGCTTGAAACAGGTTAGAGGTGCCCAACAGCTGCCTGTGTATTGAGTATGATGTTCGTATGTAAACATAGCCCACAGGTCACAAGTTCTGAAATGCATGTGTGCTTAATTAGCCAAAGGGGAGCCACAGGTTGGCATAAATAGACACTGCTCAGTACACAGTGGTGTGTCACAGTGTTAGCTAGAGGTGTGGTAGGTAAGAAGAAATTAATCACTAAGACATCTGAGTGTGTGTATTCTTGTAATTATCTTTTCCAAGGTATTAAATGATTTACATCTATGCCAAGCTTCTGTAACCATGGTAACCATGGTTTTTGCTTTGGGTCAAAAACATAGTAACTGAATGAAAACGCAAGTATCATTGATTCAGTAACTTGGTGGATACTAATGGAAGGCCAGATAGATAGATGCCCAACCCTGGGCACAGCACCGGGGAAGACAGACATGGAATCTGCTTACAGATTCGTAAGGGGGCTAAGGGGGCTATCTGTGGAAGGGTCAAGGTAGAGAGGAAAAAAGACCCTAACTGAAACTTCTGGAAAGAAACTAGGGAAATAAGAGATTATTTCTAGAAGGGACCAAGAAAGATATTTCAGAAATTTAAAAAGATATCGGTAAAGGACTCATACCTAGAACATTGAAAGAACTCTCAAAACTCTATAGTAGGAAAAAAGTGAACAATCAAATTAGAAAATAGACAATAGGCATAAAGAAACATTTAAGTGAAGAGGACATCTGATGGCAAATAAACACCTAAGATGTTCAACATGACTAGCCCTTAAAAACAACAACAATCACAACAAAACAACAACAAAACACTAGCCCTTAGAGAAATGCAAATTAAGACCATGATGAGTTATCACTCTACACAGGAAACAAATAAAATAAAGTCACAGCACTAACTGCTGGTTGTAGGGAAACAGAACCTCTCTGTTGGGAATACAAAATGCAATAGCCACTGTGGAAAACAGCAGTTTCTTAAAAACCAAACCTACACTAACCATCGGACCCAGCAATTATAGTCCAGGACATTCATCCTGTGGAATGAAAACTCACGTGCACATGAAAACCTGGGCCTGAATGTTCACAGTAGCTTCTTTTGTAGTAGCTCAAAACTGGACAGAACCAAAAGGACCTTCAACAGGAGAGGGTTGAACCAGATTGTGTACATCCCTACGGCAGAATGCGAAGCAATGGAAAGCTTAAACCACTGGTACGTGCAACAGCTTGGATGGCTGCCCAGGGCAGTATGCCAAAGGAGAAAGGGCAGTCTCGAGAGGTCACACAATGCAAAAGGAAAGATTTTATTGTTCTTTATGGCTGAGTGATACTCCATTGTGTAAGTACACCCCAGCCTCTTCATCCAATTGTTTATTGGTGGGCATTTCATTTGTTTCCAGATCCTGGCTGTTGTGAATAATACTGCAGTCAACATGGATGAAACTAGAAGTTATCCTGTGAAGTGAAACAAGTCAGAGTGAGAAAGACACATACCACATGATCTCACTTATAAGTGGAATCTAAAGAACAGAATAAATGAACACTCAAAATGTGGTTACCAGCAGGGAAGCGGGGAATGGGTGGGGGAGGTAGGAGGGGCCCTCAAATCTATGGTGGTGGAAGGCGAACTGACCCCGGCTGGTGAGCACACAGTGCAGCGCAGAGACCATATAATGTAGAATTGTACACCTGGCACCTATGTCACTTTACTAAAAGTGTTCTTACCAGGGAGGTGTCTAGGTCAGTTAGGGCTGCTCTGACAAGACACCACAGACTGGGTGGCTTCAGCGACATTTATTGCCCCCAGTTCTGGACATTAGGCAATGCAAGGGGAAGGCACTCCCGGGGCTGATGATTTTGGATTGCATCCTGGTTTGCAGGCGCCAATCTTCTTGGACCCTCACCTGGCAGAGAGCAGAGAGGGGAAACCAAAGCCCTTGTCTTATAGGGGCACGGATCCTGTTCGTGAGGGCTCCACCCTCCCAAAGGCCCCCCTCTCCTCACACCGTAGGCTGGGGGTTAGGACTTCAGCAGATGACTTTTAGGGGCACACAGACACGCAGTCTACAGCAGGAGGTACCACGTGAGCGGAGACCTAGGCACTAATAGCCGGCAGAGCAGCTGACACTTAGTGCACATTCCCTGGGTGTGACAGGAGCTGTGCTAAGGGCTCTCCTGGTCCTACCTCATGTATCCCTTTGGGCAGCCCTCTGAAGAGGGTACTTGCTTATCTGCACTTTGGTAATGGGAAACGCAAGGCTTACAGATGGAAATCTGCTTCCCCGGGGACACTAAGCAAGTGAGAATCTGAACAGGACTTCCTTCCCGAGTCACATGAGTGTAGAGCTCATGACTCCACCCTCCTTGCTTCCGCCCAAGGACATGTGTCCCTTGGGAGAAGCCCCAGCTCGGTGCTCTCAGCCTCCCAGCCTCGCCAGGGCTCCGCAAGCAGAAGCTCCCACACTGAGCTCTGCGCAGCCCCAGGTCTTCGAGCGCAGGGCATGTGTGGGTCTCACACTGGGTTCCAGGAGAACGGCTGTACTGATGGCCATTTCATACACTAGGCTTCAGCAGGATCGTGCTTCAACACCAGACTGTACTCCTTAAAAGAGAGTCAGAAGGTGACGCTTACAATACATCTTTATTTAAAATTTTAATTCAAAGAATTAAAGTTTTCTTGTGGGCAGGTATCATAGTCATGGCAGCAGCTGGAGCAGTGAGAGCAGCAAACACTTAACATCGAGGCTTATGAAGTTCCAAGACCAGACTAAGCACCTCGCTGTACTCACCCCCCTCATGTCACAGCTACCCCATGATTCAGGTTTATTTTACATGAGCCCTGGGGGGAGGGGCGAGGTCTAGCTACAGAATGTGTGTATCCTGTGTCACAGCATTAGGGAGCTAAACTCTCGGTGTCACTGGGCTTCGAGTGAAAGCTGTGCTTGCTCTGAAATCCCGATGTGGTCTATGCACGTCCATGGGAGCTCTTGACAGCGACACTGGCGGTAAGACCTCTAAGCCCTTCCGCGTCACCCAGGATGCTTTCTGCCCAAACTTTTGCCGGTGAATGTGTGCCGTTTCTCAGGAGCAGGATTTGATGTCCAGGGTTTATAGTCATAGGCCTGGCATGGCTTGCTGGTGTACTTGAATGGTAAAAGATGGCTTGTTGGTTCATTGCTGTCATGAATTAAGCCAGCACTAGCTGTAGCCACGGGCTAGCAGTATCCAAAGCCAGCACCACCCAGATGTGTTTCTTTACACACAATAATACATAGTCATCCATTGGATGGTCCCCTTGACCAGAAGCCAATTCTGAAGCTTAAAAGACACAGGGAAGACATCAGACTGTTCACCTGACCTCACCCCCTGCATAGCCAATCTTGACCCACTCCATGGGGGTGCATTTGTGCTGAGCTTCCCCAAAACGTTACCACCGCTGTAAATCTCAGGTCTTTGTCAGATTCCTAGCACATCAGAGTTGTGACGACTCTACCACAGCCCCCGCTGTAAAGTGGTCCAACTACATGACATGATGCAGTGTGTCCCCCATTAATGGATAGTCTATAGTGGACTAAAAAAGTTCAGTCAACGTAAATCTCAGAGTTTTGGCCCGTGGAGTCACCTAAACAAAGAAACATTATCGATTTCTCATATTATCTCATTTCTGGGCCCTGCCTATGGAATCAGTCTGTCTCATCAAACCATAAAGTCTATTATGAGAAAAGTGAGGGATGGGTTCAGGGCTTTCTCCACTGCCTGGTTTCGTTTTTTATTATTATTGCCTTCACAGTATTCATTGTTTGTGCCTCTGAGCCACTAGACGGGGTCCCACAAATCTCCCTGGCTCCCTGTGTGGGAGCCAGGCTGGGATGATATGTAGCCCTCTGGAAGGCCCCAGCATCATCATTCAAGACCCAAAGTGAGATATGATTTAGGAGGTCCCTATAACACTGGGATCATTGGCCTAATCAGAGTCATTTATCCTGTCTGCAGCCATCAAATCAGTGCTCTTTGTTGCAGGGAGTTGGGTGGAGGTGGTGTTTCTGATATATTTTATAATGATTACTTTGAAAAGGATCTCATTTATGAAGTTAACACTCTCTGTAGCATATCTGGTTAGAACCTAGGCAAGCGTCACAGCTCTGTTAGTTGAGATTTGGCCCATCCCAAAAGAGGATGTCATTTCTAAAGGCATGACTTCAACGTGAATACCCAAGGCTTCACTTGAGTTGGAAGGAAAATGTAACCCTCTGAAATATTGTTCTGCCTAGTTCTAATTCAGGAACACTAGAAAACAGAAAGGCATATGTACCCAACAAAAATGAAATGTGGAAAAAATAAATCCAGCAGAGAAATATGATCAAATTTGGATCACACCAATTTCTATTTATGCTGAATATTTTATTTTGTTGAAGTCATTCGTGAAAATAGCCATATTGAAATGGTGAAAATTTACATTCGGCTTGTGTTAGGGAAAGATAATGCTCCTTTGAAAGATTTTGCAGTAACAGTCAAAGCAAGGAGTGAACTACTCACAGCAAATCACAAGGCGACGTGAAGGGGAGACGTCCAGTGACAGACTCTTGCAGTTTGTGCTGTAAATTACCACACTTTCTAAATGTTCCATGCAGGTGCCCAGATACTTACTCATAATAAAGAGATACAACTTTGAACCACGTAAAATGACTTCCTCCTAACAAAGTTTAAATAAACCGCGCCAACCCACCAATAAAACAGACTGACATGTTGTGAGGTGACTGCTGTCGCTTTCACACGTTTAATCGGCACTCAGCAGAAGCTAAGATTCTGGGACTTACCACACTACAAAGAACTCTGTTCCTTGAGTTTTCTCTCGAATTGAACAACCCAGTGTCAGCTGTTGGACAAAGAGAAAAGAAACAGATCATTATGCTTTACTTCTTTTTAAAAGAACCCTGCTTCTTGGAAGACAATTGGCAAAAATTATTTGAAATAAATTGTCCTTTTGAAATAATAATGACATAAAATTAGATTGATTGTCTAAAACAAATAACTTACTGAAAATAAGGTGCGATAGCATCAGCTTAAAGCCCAGCTTAGGATCGTGTCTGGATTCAGTTGCATCAGGGTGATCAGTTGATACTCAGATTGCGTGTCTGTTCCCATGTCCCAAAGTATCCGTTTAATGCCATCCTGACCTCTCCCCAATGTGCTGGTCTACTGCCTGGCTCTTTGTTGGTAGAGACAGGGAATTGGCACAAGCTTACCTTTCGGGGCTAATCCTTCTAGGTTTCTCCTCAGTTTTATTTAAACCAGATATTAAAGGCAAAATCTATAAAACAATGCCCTCAGCTGGTGTGATAATTAGGCAGTGCCATCTCCATAATCACTATGTCACTGGAGGGATATGAAAGCTTGTCTTGTCCTTTGAACAGGACACATTGCTAATCTCCTTAACAATTTTTTCCCTTTGGACTTTTAATATTTCACAAGTTGTTTTTTTCTTTGTAAAATATTCCTAAACAGAGGCTTAAGCAATAATGCACAGATTATGGAAATAATGCTCATTAAGTAGAGGGTGAGATTTCTAGAAACCACAGAACTGCTTCGAAACATGTAACCTCCATTAGAGGCTTCATTTGAATGTTTATTCATGGAGCAGTAAACGTTTGTTATGCGTTTTATTGAAACATAAATTAAGGAACTGTAATTATGTGTATGGCAAACGAAAAGTAATGTGTGTTTGTTGCAAACATGAGGAAGACAAGGAAAAATGCCATCATTGCTTCATTTGCATCCAAATCCTTTATTGTATACCCAGCAGAAAGACACCCAGAGGGAATACCTGTGCAGATTAACCTTCTGATATGGTGTGTACATAAAAAATACATAGTCTAGATAGTCTTTTTAGCAAAGAAAACCTCCAGGAATTAATTTCTGAAGGTCAGAGGCTGTCCAAAGAAAGGGTGCATTTCTTCTTCTTTTCTGAGAGAACCACAGTAACTCTTATTAAAGTTAATGCCCAGCAAAAATAAGTCCCCTCGGCATTCGGCACGATACCGACTATTTTCAAGATGAGCTAGCTGCTTGCTCCAGACACTCAAGCATATTTGAGCCATTTCTACATAGGACTTAGATAAAGCTGGGAAAACAAGACCATCACACCTACATTTTGGTAAAAAGGTACTTTTCAGTGGAGAAGAAGGCATGTTGAGAGCAGCCATAGTGACTGCAAAGTCTTCGTCCTTGTTCACGTAGAAGCTTTCGCCAGAAGGAAAGGACAACAGTGACCGAGAGAATCTATGCATGTGAGGGGTTATGTTTCTTTTTTTTTAAAGCAAGCTAACAAATGAAGAAGACTTGTGTCTTCCACCCATCCACACATCCACCCACTTATCCATTCACTTATCCACCCATCCATCCATTCCCCCTTCCATTCGTCCATCCATCCATGGAGCATTTATACATTGTGTCCTCTGAGCTAGAAACCTGGAGTGAAGGAAGGAAATAATTAGGAGACAAATACGGTAAGGGATAACCCAGAGTTCCAGACTAATGGAAGTGCAAAACCTGTAATTATTGATCTTTTACAAATGATAGCGGTCACTGAGATCCAGGCAAAGACTCAGGAGCCCTGAAGAGTCTGAAGGCTACACAGAATAGGAAGCATTTGAACAGACTGAAAAAGTCCAGGCAAGTGGCAGGGAAGCAAAGGGAAAGGAACTGCACAAGGAGGGAAGAACACTACTTCATTGTTCTTACCAAGAACGTGTCCTGTACACACAGTGACTATACTGAGAGCCGATAACATGCAGGTTTGACACGTTCTGAAACATTCTTTGCATCTCACGGGAGGCAGCTGTTAAGGTGCTGTCCCTGCTCAGCGGTAAACAGTGCTAGTTTCACACATAACTGTTGACCTGCTTGGGGGCTGAACAAGAAGACTCTTTATTCTGGAATGTTCTGCCTGGGGTGCCACCTGTCCTCTTGCGTGAGCTCAACCTCACACAGCAGGGATGACCAGATATGAGGCTCATTGTGGTTTCATAGATCTTGCTCACATTTGCCAGACTTTTAAAGGGAAGTGACTATAAATGCTACTCCCTTGTTGAACAGTTTACTGGAAGCTGTTACGTCACAATCAATCATTAGCCCAAAGATAATAGAGAATTTTTATACAAGATTGATTCTCAGATGTAGAAGAAATCTGTTCTCTTATGGGCCTGTTTTGCAGAAGTGCTTAATATCCTAAGGGTGAGTACGGCCATTCCTCACTTAACGATCTACCTGGTTAATGACCACTTGGACTTACAACCACTTCTCTAGTGAGGGAAATTCCCTTTCCCAGTCTGTGTGAGTCTCGGGAATCCCCTGTCTCAGTCTTGTCTCATCCCTGCAGTCAGTTAGTAAGCGTTGGCTATAATGCAAGACTACATATTTTGTTGATGTGAGCTATTGTGTGATATTTACTGAAAAATGCATAACCTATGGCATCACGACACACTACAAGACATCTGCCTTTAAGCTCTCGTTTATTGACCAATTTGCTTAACGACCTAGTCGTATTAACAGAACTGAGTTGTTAAGTGAGGAGTGCCTGTAGTGTGTAGGGCAGTGGGCTTATAACTCTCCCTAGGCTGTTAATGTCTTACTTGGGCTTTGGAATCGGTCAAACCTACTCACTCCACCTCTCCGTACCTCTGTTTCTTCATCTACAAGTTCTCTCCTTTCACTTCAGGTTTCAAGTGGCGATACCAGTATCCTGATGAATAGGCTATTGTGCAGATTATATGAACTATGTAGGTAAAATGTTTAGACAGACATTGGCTTATTCTAAATATTGAGCAAATTCTAGCATCTACTGTATTACAAAGCAATCTGTATTACATGACTGAATATATTGTTGACAACCTGCCACTGCTCTAAACCAGAATGTTTGGTTGTTCAGTGAGCCTTGCTAACTGTCTCTATGCAGGACTACCCCCAACCACAAAGCTTGGATGAGATTCCGCCTTCCTTGATTTGGGAAGGCCTTACCTTCTGCTTCTGAGTTTAGGGTCAGCGTGAAAACACTCCCAGCTACTTAGTTTGAAAATAAACGTCACTGGAAGTACGGCCATGCACAGGGCCTTGGGGACACGTTGGCATAATCAGCTCAGCATGCAATTAACAGTCTGTCTAAAGGCGCAGGTATGGCGATGGCTTCTAACCCTGTCAGTGCGTCCTTTCCTTCAGGATACTGGCAATGTGGAAACTGCTGATACGACTTTCACAAAGCAGAGGAACCACAGTGCATTCTGCGTGCCCAGATTGTCCAGTCAAGTCGAGAAACTTCAAGGGGTAGAGAAAAGGGAAAAGAAGAAAAGATGAAGAACCAATTCTGTTTCCAAGAAAACCTTCCAGAATTTGTGGAGACCCAGTCGGGTTTTGTGGCTCACAGTTGTTTTTAAGCCATGCATCACAGGTGACGCTCCAGTTGTGCGGTGTAATAATATATCAGGAGAGGGACGGTGCTCTCAGGATGTATGGGCGCAGTGCATCAGCTAAGCGTCACAGCTCCGATGATGTACGGCTCCAAACCACAATGCGAGCTGAAAGGAGCCTTCAGCAACCTGACTGCTTTAAATTCCGAACGTTCTGAAAATTAAGGCCTTTTCAAGTCCAATAAAAGCAAAATGATGGAATCTGATGCTCTGTCAAGTGTCACAGAACTCTGAGGGCCTGGGAACATGTCTTTTGCTTTTGGCTTTCAGCTCACCAGGTAGAAGTAATTGGCAGGCTCTTCTCTCTCTGCCTTAGGAGAGCAGAAGCCCAGGGAACTGAACAAACAGGAGCGAGTGTCAGCGCATCTGTTTTGTCAATCAATTTCCCCATCTTCTACGCTGCAGGCGCCAGAGGAGCTCAGCTTCCTCCCCAAGTACTGGCTCGCCTGAGAAGCTGCGACAGGCTTTGGGCAAACCCAGGAGACATGATTTGTGTTTTCTTTGTTTTCAGGAGCTCTTCTAGAGAAATTTCAGAACAAAAAGAACAGATAGAAAGGAGATCAACTTCCTTACCCATTGTTTACAGATTCATAACGGCTCATCCAGGAAGAAAGCTCCTTTTCTATCACTTGTTTTTGTGAAGGAAGCCCTGATTGCACATGAGAAGAAAAGGTACCTGGCATCTGGGCTGCTCACCCAGAGTGGAAACTGGAAGCCGTTGTCATAGTTCCATCACCTTTTCTCTTTTAACGATGTGTTAAGACGGTAATGTTGCTTATAAGGATGTACCCACTTGGTTTAAAAACCACTTGCTTTGGAAGGCAAGGAAATCACTATCAATTAAGAAAGCAGGTGCTGAGAGAACTTCTCCTCCTCCTTTTTTTTAATCTCACTGCAGTTAACAGAACAAAATGAGAAATCTCCCTACTGTTTGTGTAATAGACCCCAACAGGAACAGCGAAAGACAATTACGTTTCAAGTAGCTCTTCTCTTTTCTTTGACTAAGTGAATTAAAGGGATAGATTGTGGTAGAGTTGCTGCCGTGTGGAGAGAAACATCTGAATGTGAGGAATCAACAGTCTCCCGTCCCTTAATCTTGCCTCTAGTTTTTTACTCCTTTAGCTTTCTCCAGTAGATTCTAACTCCCGAATTACTATAGATTTTTTGGATCTACCTTCCACTTCTTTCTAGCTTGCAAAGGGTAGAAGATCCTATTTCCACCAAATAACTATTCACTGTCTCCAGAAGAAGTCCTATAACAGCAACTTAACTACAGAGGTTGCCCCCAAAATAAATATACATCTCAAGAAAGAAAAAAACTATTAAAGTTGTAATACTCAATATATATCAATATCTAGATGAATGCAAGTCACGTTTCACTTCTCCAATTGCAAGAGGTACTCAATGTGGTTACCATTAGTGTCCAGACACTTCTGATTATGGTGAACTATAGCTTGAGCCACGTTGACTAAAGGGTCCGATTGTATCACTGTGCATGCCATTTCAGTTTACCACGGGTCTCAAACTTCACGAATGCATTCAAATATATGGCATGTTGAAGATTCTATTGCATATTCATGCCTCAATTATCATTGTACTTCCACAACATTCTCGAATTTCAAATACCACTTCAAAATGATCTTGTACTCCTCAAACAACTGTGCTCCCCCCATTTTCTTGGACTGCCCCACCTGTCGTATGCTGGCACTAGCATTCATTTGATAAGTGCCATCTTAATACACGTTGCTATCGTAATTCAGTTCAACTTCGAAAATTAATACATACATAACATCTCTTAAATATGTATATGTTTGGGGGGGCACCCCTGTTATATAATCTGGCTAACAAAAACATGGAAATAAATGTATCACCCACTACTTTGGGCTGTCAGTTGAACAATATGAATGAGGGAGGTCTGGAGTCTAGAGTGATCTGGGCTATTTTAATGGTGGTTATAAGATTCTCCCAAATTTAATCCACTTTTTAAAATCTGTTTTTATTGCTTTTAGCAGATAGAGAGAGCAAGAGAGAAAGAGAGAGAGAGAGAGAGAGAAGGGGGAAGGTAGTCTACTTCTTGAGAAAATATTGATATATCATTTAATTATTTCTTTCTCATTTTTAAGTTTTCTCAAGTATACTATTAGCTACCATTTATATAAGAACGTTATATGCTAGTAATTGTGCATAGTATTATACTATACAAGTATTATCCTATCCTCACCAAAACACTAAAAAATAAGAACAGTTATCTCCATTTGTCTAGATGGGCAAACTGAGGCTGACTTAGGTTGAGTAAATTGTCCAGGGTCACCAAGTGGTCACAGTGGCAGAGCTGAAATTCTAAGCCTGGGTGAGAGGGTGTCAAATCCCATCCTTGTTATGCTCTCATAGTCCCTATTAAATAACTAATTTTGGGATGACTGTGTCTCAAACAGTCTAGATTTAGGCGTATAGTTACAAAAGGACCAATGCAGTTATGAACAGTGCCTCCTTTCAGTCCCGAAAGTTCCCCATTGAATGGTAATTGATATGGCCTTCTAACTAGTAGTATGTATCATGCTGTGAAATCTCATTTCTGTGGATTCTAAATGTTCTCATCTGCCTCAGGTGGGGGGACAAAGCATAAAGGGAGGGACGGAGGCAGGTTCTTGTGACATTCTGTGGAAAATGGCCTGCTAACTCAATCATATGCTTATTGGCCATTGATATATGTTCTTTGGAGAAATTTCTATAGATCCTTTGTCTATTTTGTTGTTGGAATTTTTGTCTGTTTTTTTTTTGTTTGTTTTTGTTTTTTTTATTGAGTTGAAATGGTTTCTTATATGTGCTCGATGCAAGTACCTTATCAGATGTATGATTTGCATATTTTCTCTCCCATTCTGTAAGTTGTCTTTTCACAAAGTTTTAGACTTTGACAATATTCACCCTCCTCCACTTCTAAGGACCACTGTGATTATACCAGGCCCAGTTTGATAATCCAGGATCACCCGTACTTTCTCTATTTTAAGGGCAGACAATTATCAACCTTAATCTTTCTGCAACTTGAATTCTCCTTTGCCATGGAACCTGTCACGTTCATGAGTCCAGGGATTGTGACATGGACATATTGGAGGGGATCATTGTCTGCCTACCACAGCAGTGTTTTTGTGATTCTTTAGAATCAGATTTACCTTCTGTTGTTGCTCATTGGCAGCTCATGGAGGTGACAGGAACTCTGTGGGGCAGGGTAGCTCTCTACCACCCCTGCCCTTCCCCCCACCAGAATGTTATCCCCTTTAATTGAATTGCAATATATTCTGACAAGTGCAAAGACATCAGATGATTACACTGACCATTCTCAGGTTAGTGGGGTAAAGTAGATGAGTTCCAAAGGATGGGAGGAGAAGCTCAGGCAACACAAAAGAGGCAGGTCCCATAGACATTCTGTGAGGGGATTACACCTCACACCCTACCTTTGGAGAAAACCTTAGAGATAATAGAAAAGGTTCTTAAAGCTAAAATTTGCTCAAGCAGGCGATCCAAGAAGGGTAGATCTGCTACTTGGTGCTAATTCCATAAAATTAATAAATGAGGCTGGGGAGGAAAACTTGACTTGGAGCAACTTTGATATCTATGTAGTATATTGGGCATGACTTTGAACTAGGAAATGGAACTCAGATGATAATGCCCTTGTTCTAAGTGAATTCAAATATCTAGACCAGAGGTATCCAACCTTGTGGCTTCCCTGGGCCACATTGGAAGAAGATGAATTGTCTTGGGCCACATATGAAATACATAACAATAGCTAATGAGCTAAAAAAACAAATTGCCAAGAAATCTCGTAATGTTTTATGCAAGTTTATGAATTTGTGTTGGGCCACATTCAAAGCCATTCTGGGCTGTATGTGACCACAGCCACAGGTTAGACAAGCTTGATCTAGGCAAAGGCAAGGCCCACCTCATGATCCTGAAAGGATTTGCAGATTCAATCGAACTCAGTACTGAGAAATCACAGAGCTTGGGAGAAGCATGAAGAGACCACAGCAAAGAGGTGTCCTTATACGTGGAATGGGGACCAGCAGGTGGCCTCCTGAGAGCCAGTGTCATTTGGTGGTGAAGGACAAGCACCCTGGTGTCTGAGGACAGACTCACATTCAGATTTAAGCTCTTGTTCATGCCCTGTGAGAGTTTAGTTAAGTCACTTAACCATTGTAGTCTGTTTGGTTACTTGAAAATGATGATGCATTTATTAACTACCTCATGGGAGTATTATAAGGATTCATTAAAATAAGGCTGTAAATCAGCCCAAGGACTAGCACACAGTGAACTTTCAATAAATGCTAACAACAACAATTACCGCTACTCAGAAGAATAATAATAATTGTAGAAACCAGTAGGTTCAAGAACCTTACTTACACCAGTTATTTCTCAGTCCTTTTCTCCCTCCTCTGCAGATCCTCCCAGTGATTTCTTTGCAGAACTCCTTAGAAAAGTTGTCTGTGCTTATTTATCTCCCTTTCTCCACCTTCTACTTTCTTAAATCCATTTCAGTTTTCTTTTGTAAATAACAGCTTTATTGAGATATAATTCTCTTACCATAAATTCACTCTTATGTGTACAAATCCAGGTTTTTCAGTACAGTAACAAAATTGTGTAGTCACCACTATCTAATTCTAGAATATAGTCATCATCACCAAAAGAAATCGTGTGCCCATGAGCAGTCACTACTGCTAATACACTTCCTATCTCTATAAATTTGTCTATTCTGGACATTTTACATAGATGGAATCATACAGTATCTGGCCTTCTGTGTCTGGCTTCTTTCACTTGGCATAATTCACATAGCATGATTCTTTCACTTAGCAGTTCTTCATTTCTTTTTATGGCCAAATCATGTTCCATTGCCTGGCTACAGTTTTTCCCATTCATTATTGATGGATATTTGGATCCTTTCCCTTGTTTGGCTATTATGAATAATACTGCTATA
The DNA here is from genome assembly GCA_004027555.1 of Craseonycteris thonglongyai. Lineage (NCBI taxonomy): Eukaryota > Metazoa > Chordata > Mammalia > Chiroptera > Craseonycteridae > Craseonycteris > Craseonycteris thonglongyai. Next base: position 17,948 of record PVKE010031017.1, read on the forward strand.
AATATTCATGTACAAGTTTTTGTGTGGACATATATTTTCGTATGTCTTGGGTACATACTTACGATGAAATTCTGGATTATATAGTGACTATATGTTAAACTTTTGGACGACCTGCTAAAGCATTTTTCAAAGCAGCTGCACCATTTTACATCTCTGTCAGCACTGTGTGTCTCTCCATCCTCACCAGCACTTGTTATTGCTCTGGGTCTTTTGGGTTTTTAATAGCCATCCTAGTGAGTGTGAAGTGCTCATCTCAGTGTGCTTTTTGATTTGCATTTCATCAATGATTAATGACGTTGAGCATCTTTTCATGTGCCTTTTAGTTAAGTTTTTATGCCCCCAAATTTCACTGAAACCAACTGAAATTTTAAACAACATTGACACTGCTGATTATAGTCTTCTTGAAATTCTTTTCTCAGCCTTGGAAATTACCCTCTTTATTTGCCACTTTACCCACTGTATCCTTCACCTGAATTCCGTTTTGTCTCTTCCCAAACTACAAATGGGAAGCATCCCAATTCTGAATTTTTAGCTCTGCCCACTATCTTTGTCTTCATGACAATGATCTCCACCCAAAGTTAAATCATATATTTATTTAGTTATTTATTTTCTGCTTTGCCCATTGGAATGTAGCTCTAAGAGGTCAGGGCCTTTGTCTTGTTCATCACTCAATCCCCGGTTTATAAAATAACACCTGGTAATGTTTTTGTATAAATAAATGAATGTATGTATTAGAAAAAAGTAAGTGGATGTTATATGAATAAGGCACTGGGGCTCCATAAGTAACTTTCTCCACTGCTAATTGAACAGACTTAATCAAGTTTCTTTCCTCTGGTCCTTTCAGATACTTTAATATGCTAATGAGCATTGTGAAATTGACTGTGAAAACGTTTTTTGGTATGGAAGGTATCATGGATATTTTGAAATAATCTTTCAACTCAAGCAGCTAGACCTCTTGAAATCCTAGCAACATTTTGTAGCGCTTTATTAACTGGAGGTTTTGTTAGCACTCAGAAAAGTAAGTTGTGATTGTTAAAGGCACCATATGCACTAAGAACAGGTTATGTCCAATTACCCCATCGGTGCTGTTCAGAATGACATTCTATTGGAAGGCCATGACAATGGCCTTCTTTCACAGAGGTGAGGTTTTGAACTGGCTGTATCATGAGTTCTCCTTTCTGAGAAGTTGAGTGGCTTGTCAGCATCTTGTGATCAGTGGGTCCCTTAGAGAGTGTATCTCAAGCTATCAGGCTGGGTTGAGATCTAAGCCCTAGGGGGAAATCACCTACATGGTGAGCTATTTGCTGTCATCAGTGTCATAGTGACCCACAGTGAATTTCGAG
>PVKE010031018.1:0-19287 GCA_004027555.1 Craseonycteris thonglongyai
TTCAGTGCATATTTATTTCTATTTTACTTTTGACAGATAGAGAGAGAGACAGAGACAGAGACAGCTAGAGAACCGAACTGTGGGAACTCCCCAGTTCAGCATGTGGGTCCTGCCTGGGCCGGAGCCGGGATTCGATCCTCGGTCCTCGTGGCCTCAAAGCGAGCGCTCAACCCGCTGAGCCGTCCCGGCTTTCCCCAGCTACATTATTTTAAAGTGTACAATTTGTTGAGTGTGACAGATGTATAACACCCGTGAACCACCGCCACTATTAAGATACAGAACATTTTCATCACCCCCAGAAGTTTCGGAGTGGCCCTTTGCAGTCCATCTGTCCCTCACTCCAAACAACTGATCTGCTTACACTATAGATTAGTTGCATATCTAGAATGTTATATAAATGGAATCATACAGGAAATACTTTTTTGTGTGTTGTTTTTCTCAGCATGATTTTGAGAGTCACCCACGTGGCTGTATGTGTCACTAATCTATTCTTTTTTATTGAAGAGAAATATTCAATTGTTTGAACATACCTCGTTTTGTTTATCCACTCACCTGTTGATGGACATTTGGGTTGTTTCCATTGGAGGGTTATAAATAAAGTTGCTATGAACATTCATACACAGGTCTTTATACGAGTTGTTTTCATTTATCTTGGGCAGTATCTAGGAATGAAATGGCTGGGTCATATGGTAGGTGTTCAACTTTTCAAGAAACTGATAAACCATTTCCCAAGGTTATTTACCATTTTACATTCCCAACAGTGGTGTAGGAGACTCCAAATGCTACACACCCATCAACTTACAAAAAGATTGTTCTACAGCCATGGTAACAAGTAGTCACCTGTGGTAGACAAACTTGCTTGATGCTTATCAATTTTATTGATTTTTTAAAGACCCAGTTTTTGGTTTTGTTGATTTTCTCTATTGCTTTCCTGTTTTTAATTTTATTGACTTCTTCTTTTTTACTACCGGTATTTATTTTCTTCTGCTTGATTTAGGTTTATATTGTTTTTCTTTCTCTAGTTTCCTTAGGTGAAAACATAGAGTATTGATTTTAACATATGTATTCAATGCTATAAATTTCCCTCAGATGAACTCAAACATCTGACTCTAGGGCCCATGTTCCGAAACCTAGGGCTTTACTACCTCTGGAATGAGCAACAAAACATGACATCTGTGTCCTTGTCATCGCCATTTTGTGTGCCCTTAGACAAGCCTGACCTTTTAAGGCTTTACTTTCCTCACATGTTACACAATAAGACCAGATAAAATATCTTTGAGAGTCCCTGCTGCTTGTAACCTTCCTGACAGTCATCTATCCATTGATTTTTATATTACAACATAGAATGCCCCAAACCTGATTCCTGACCCAGATACCATTGATTTCTGGTACACTCTGGGAACAGGGAGGGAGACAAGCTATCTTCCCCTTACCTAGCCCTGTCTTCCGGGTTTGACCTGGAGTCTAGCCAGCCCTTGAGGAGGCCTCCACGCCCCCTATCTTTCCCCATTCTGGGAGAGGGCTCAGGCTTGGCTGTATTCCAGGATAAACTTCCACAAGGCAAGAGATAACACAAAGTCAAGGTAAGGATCAGGGCAGCCCTTTAAAAGGCCTCCTTGTGCCCTAGAGTGGCTGCCGCTCTTCCACTCCACAGCTGTCCATCCTGCCTGCCGACACTCAGCCACCATGTGGGAGCTCTTGGCTCTCTTGCTGTTCATCCTAGCCTATTACTTTTGGCCCAAGGTAAAGTGCCCGGGTGCTAAGTACCCCAGGAACCTCCCATCCCTGCCCTTGGTGGGCAGCCTGCCTTTCCTCCCTAGACATGGCCATCCGCACGTGAACTTCTTCAAGCTGCAGGAAAAATATGGCCCCATCTATTCCTTCCGTGAGGGTAGCAAGACTACAGTGATGATCGGCCACCACCAGCTGGCCCGGGAGGTGCTTATCAAGAAGGGCAAGGAATTCTCTGGACGGCCTCAAAGGGTAAGCAGCACCCACCATCCCTTCTCTCTCACCACCCACTGGGGTTGGTTAGTTCTTTGGCCAGCACCATGCCAGGAATGGCCCTTCAGCTCCAACAATCTGTAATTCTCCCAAAAGACAGACTAGCAGGGGAGAGTGATCCCTCAAGGCCCTCCCCACCCTCTAAAGTGGGCAGGAAGAATGAAAGGAAGACTCCACTTTCTGGGATGCCCTGGAGGTGAAGTGAGGTGGGAACCGTGGCCTGAGGGGTTTGGGGAGGGAGCCCTCTCTCCTGTCATCTCACCCCTAAACTTAACGATGATCTCTCTGAGCCTAGACTTCCATAACTAACTGAGTTAGTGCACAGAAAAGTCTTAGCCTGGTGTCCAGCACATAAGCATTTAATAACTAGTTTTATGGGTACGATTCTTCATGTGAAAAATGAGGACCGTAATTACTGGCCTCATCAGAAGATGCCGGGGAGAAGCAGCCTGGTTCTGGAAGGGTTGGGCTCGCTGTTTCCTTGGGTTGTCCCCAGCTGCTCCAGTTTACCGGGCTAGGGGGCAGGGAGGGTAGGGTGCTGGCCCCTAGTAGCACTTCGAGGACAATGATGATCCATCTTACTGAGCTCTCAGTGGTGCTCCTGGAGAAGGTGAGGCTCTGACCATCCAGAAACACTGCCAATGCCCCATCCCAGCACCCCACTGCTGAGTATGCCCCTAAACACCTCAGGCAGGGCCCCCCAGCCGCTCATCTCTGATCAGGTCAAGGGCTGGCTTGTTTTTCCCTGGACCTGTCAGTTAGGTTTGCTGGTTAACTCCCTTCCTCCAGATTCTACTGAGCTCCTCTCTGCAAAGCAAAGAGGAAGGAGGAGGCTAGTTAGTTGGGGCTTGTGCATCAAGGGAGAGAATAGGGGAGGCTTTGGACCTTTATGCTTTTGGGGGTGCCTCTGGGAAGAGGCGGCTTGGCCCAAGTTCAGACTGGGTGGACATCTGTACTCGCCAGATGTGGCCCTGTGGTGGGCACATAGCCTTGCAATGGAAGGGCAAACAAAACGGAGATGAGCTGCTGTGTCTTTAACATCCTCCAGATGGCCCAGGGAAAGGCAGAGGTCTGGGCAGTCCTCAGTCTCCACAAGCCCCGACTCCTGCTCTGGCCCCCAGGATGAGAGCTTATCCCATCCACAGCTGCCCTCCCCTGGTCAGAAACTGATGAGAAGAGAGGCCCAGAGGTCACCCTGTCATTGAACTGAACCTCAGAACCCCTGCATTCTAATTCAGCGTTCTTTCTCCTCACTGTCTCACTGATGGAATTGGCGTAGAGGGGCCTTAGACCCTGCTCTATGCCTACCAGGGCCTTACAGTCATGGTGGAATACAACAGGGATGCCCCACACAGAGACCAGTGTGGCGGCTAACTTTCTTCTCATTCAGGAAGGGGCGGGTAGATGGTCTATGATTCCTACAGCCTTTCCTGCTCTCAAAAGGCCACTCTAGACATCCTGTCAGACAACCAAAGAGGCGTTGCCTTTGCTGACCATGGTGCCGCCTGGCAGCTGCATCGGAAGCTGGTGTTGGCCACCTTTACCCTATTCAAGGATGGCAACCAGAAGCTAGAGAACATCAGTAAGTGCCCTGCTGGCCCCTGGGGCTCTGGAGGGACAAGAGGGTTGGGGCGGGGAGAAGGGTTATAGATCGCTCAATCCAGCGTATTCTTGGCTGCTGCTGCCATCTAGTGGCCATCTGCTATCCGTCGCCGGCTAAGACGGAACTGACCTGCAAGGGGGTGAAAATGCTTCTTAATTCCCCAGCCTCATGTTCCTCTCTTCCCTCAGTATGTCAGGAAATCAGTTCATTTTGTGATTTCCTGGCCACCCAGGATGGACAGTCCATAGATTTGTCCTTGCCTCTCTTCCTGACGATGACCAACATAATCTGCTTCATCTGCTTCAACACCTCTTACAAGAAGGGGCACCCTGTGCTGAAGATCATACAGACATACAATGAAGGCATCATGGATTCTCTGGGCAAGGACACTGTGGTAGACATATTCCCCATGTTGAAGGTGAGGACCCCAGCAGACCCTGACAGTGTCCCCAATTCTTACTTCTCACTGCCAGCTCCAGACCCACCTTTTTCCTGACCACCTCAGCCACAATGACCTCTACCTCCTCTGACTCTGAAAACCTCACTGCTTCTCTATATAAATAGGTTTAGCTCTTTAATTATGCATTTTATACTCATGATAATGGCTCTCATTTATTTACTAATTGCCGTGTGCCAGTATTGAGCACTCCACATGCATTAATCATGGTATTGCCCTTAAAAGTAGGTTTTATTATCCCCATACATATGAGAATATAGGCTTTGAGAAGTTAAGGAACTTGCCCAAAGCTTCAGACTCAAATCCATCTTACTGTTAAGGGCTGGGAACACAGCAGAACCTACTAAGTAAACCCTTAACCAGTGCTTGATGTTTGCTTTAATGGGGAGGGGGAAGTAGAGACCACTGCCTTCTCCCTTATTTGGAATTGTCCTAGTTATCACTGATGGTCCCATTTTGGGTTCCCATCTTGCCTCCCATTCTGGCCAAAGGTTGGGGTTGGAGTGGGAACTCTCCAAAGACCAAAGGCTAGAATCTGCCCCCAGGACAGATTCTGATAGCTGTAGAAGCAAAATAGAAGAGAGATGGATTTGACATTTCTTTCTACTTTCCAGATTTTCCCTAGCAAAACCCTGGAAATCATGAGGACTTCTGTTAAAATGCGAAATGATTTGCTGAATAATATCTATAAAAAACGTAAGGTAGGTAATGGAGCAGGAGAGATTATGAGCTAGGTTGAAAGTGTCATGAAAACAGGGTTAGAGTCCATTCTGGACACTGTAGGATCTCCAATGCCTAGCAGAGAGCCTGGCACCTAATAGGTGCTCAATAAAAACTGACTTAACTAATGAATAGGGGTGGGGAAGTGAGGAACTGAAGAGAATCCTCAAAGGGACCTTTCCACCCCCAAACTTAAAGAGGGCCTCATGCCGCCTCACCTCCATAAGCTCATGGTTCCTGACCATACTCTCTCCTCTCCCTCACTTTCAAGTGGGAGAAGCCTTTGTATCTCTGGTCTGGGATGGAAGGATGGCAGGGTGTTGTAGATGGGGCTCCTTCCTTATCACTGTTTCCTGACCTCATCCAACCAGGAGAACTTCAGCAGCGCCTCTATCACTAACATGATGGACATGCTGATCCAAGCCAAGATAAACTCAGACAACAACAATGCTGGCCCAGACCAGGATTCAGAGCTGCTTTCAGATCGGCACATTCTTGCTACCATAGGGGACATCTTCGGGGCTGGTTTGGAGACCACCACCTCTGTGGTGAAGTGGACTGTGGCCTTCCTGCTGCACAATCCTCAGGTGGGTTCCCCCTTACTCAAGTCTTCCCATCCACTCTTGACCCCAGCCAAACCCACCTCTAGCCCCAGAAAGAGGGAGGCAATACTCCCAGGCCTTTTATGCAGGGTGACTGCATGGTCCCATCCTTACCCAGACAGTGGTTGGCTCTGGCCCTAGCAAAGAGCTGCCCCATCTTCTGAAAGGAGAGCTCAGGCTACAAAGCCACCACTGGGAAGGGTCTGCGCCAGCTCCTCTGGATGTGACATTAGGATTCTTCTAAGCCCATGCTACTCCTGGGCTTAAGCATCCTGGTCACATCTACCCTCCTCTGGCCCCCAGTGGCAGAAGAAGATCCAGGAAAACATTGACCAGTGTGTGGGTTTCAGCCGCACACCAACTATCAGTGACCGGAACCACCTCGTCCTGCTGGAGGCCACCATCCGAGAGGTTCTTCGCATTCGGCCCGTGGCCCCTACGCTCATCCCCCACAAGGCTATTGTTGACTCCAGGTGCGCCTTCCCTCCCAACAATATCAGCCCCGTGATGCACTCAACACTGCTGGCCAGTGCACCTGGTCCCTCCTCCATGCCCCAACCTCCCAGCTTGCTAGTCAACCATTTCACTACCAATCATCCTACCCATGACCCTACTGATCAGTGTATCTAACACCCAATGACTAGTCACAGGTCTACCTGACCTCCCTCAGATGCTGCCTGCTATCCTGCAAACACGTGGTCTGGAATGAAAGACTAGTGTTCTCTGCCCCTACCCAGTGCAGTAGCCACCAGCACACATACACCTTGCACAGCCACATGTCCTGACAGACATGACTGTCCATGTACGCAAGTGTTGATACTCAAAGTGCTTGTCAGGGAGAGAGGGCTGGATTCATATTGAATCTGGCAGAAGCTGAGGACAAGATAAGGCAGTGGGCATGAAGGACTAAAGGGCTCTTTTCCCTGGGGTGGGGGACTGTGGAGGCTTAGGGGGCTGAGCAGGTACGGGAGACTAATATCCCAGGCCCTCTTTCTCTCTCTCTGGGACAGCATTGGCGAGTTTGCCATCGACAAGGGTACCAATGTTGTCATCAATTTGTGGGCCCTACATCACAATGAACAGGAGTGGCACCAGCCCGACCAGTTCATGCCTGGTGAGTGTGTCCTGTCCTGCTTTCAGTAGCCTGTTCTCTGTGCCCCGCTACTTCAGCACCCGCTCCTGCCCACCAAACTGGCAACCAGAAAACTCCTGGCTCCAACTACATGAACCTATTGCTACCCTCATCCTACCCTAGACTTACCCAGTCTTCCCAGCTGGGTTTCCTACTTTCTCCGTTCCTCTAAGAAGCCATGTAGGCATCTGTCTCCATTACATTGGCCCCTCTCCTTTCATCTATTGATACTGCTTCCTTTCTATCCTGTCTGAATATTTATGATTAAGGGCAACATGAAAGCAGGTAGGGCTGTATCTCTCCTCAGGCAAGGGTTCCCCCCAGTAAGGGGGTCCACCTCCTCCCACGGGGGCTCCTCAGTCAGAGCAGAGGCGTTCCTCTACTTACTCTGGTCCTGGCCCTTGCCTGATGCCTCTCCATGTCCGCAGAGCGCTTCCTGGACCCCACAGGGAACCAGCTCATCTCGCCATCATTAAGCTACTTGCCCTTCGGAGCAGGACCCCGCTCCTGCATAGGTGAGAACCTGGCACGCCAGACACTCTTCCTCTTCATGTCCTGGTTGCTGCAGAGGTTCGACCTGGAGGTCCCGGATGATGGGCAGCTGCCCTCCCTGGAGGGCAACCCCAATGTGGTCTTTCTGATTGACTCTTACAAAGTGAAGATTAAGGTGCGCCAGGCCTGGAGGGAAGCCCAGGGTGACAGTAGCACCTAGAAACCATACCTACACTTCCTCTGTGTGGCTACACAGCACAGAAGTAGAGGTGCTATGCCAGCCTCCCCTGCCTTTCCTCCCTCACAGCCCACTCTACCTCTTTTTCCACCCTGCAGTCCTGACGGTGATGTGCCTAAAGTTTTTCTGCAGAAGGTTTCTGAACAACTCTTCCCTTTAATTTGTTCACTCGTTCTTTCACCAAATATTTTATCGCGCATTTTGTAGGTGCCACTTTCTGTCCCTGGACACTCAAGCTCCCTGGTCTCCTAAAGCTGATATTTCTTGTGATGACTGATAAATAAACATCTCAAAGACTCATTAAGTATTTGAAGTCAATTTTCCCAAGTGATGGGTGATTGGAGAAGAGAATGGCAGAGGTAGGGGGTGGCCACTGTAAGCTAGTTGGGAAAGGTTCCCCACACAGAGGGAGCAGCAGGAGAGAAGTTACAAGGTGGGAGAAGTGTGTGGCTGGAGCAGAGTAGAGCAAATGAGCAAATGAAGGGGAGTGGTCCCTGATGACGTGGAATTGGAGACTGGGGCCAGGTCCTATGGAACCTTTGAAATTAGCAGGAAGAAATCTAGGTTTTTATTCCAAGTGTGTTAGGAAGTCACTGGAGAGTTTAAACTTGTAAATGGAAAGGGCTGGTGTATATTTTTAAAAGATCACTCTTGTTGCAGAGTGGAAGTTGGTTTGTAGAGGGATGAGAATGGGGGCAGGGAGGAGGAGGTGGTTGTGCTGGTCCAGGAGAGCGAGATAATGGCAGCTCACAGCTTGCTGACAGCAGTGGAGATGGTGAAAAGTGGTGGGATTGAGTTTCTATTTTGAAAGTAGAGCACTGGATCTTGTTTGCTTTGATGCGAACAAGCATCGCTGCATGTCAGTGGTTTGGCTTTGGGAGAATATGTGTAATTCAGAAACTACCCACCACTGCCCATCCTTCCTGTCTTGGTCTTTTTCTCATCCTGTCCTGAGGTGGACACTACCAGGAACGGGCTTCCACAGCAGCATTCTGCTGAGGCGCTTGGACTCTGCCCCTGACCCACCACCTCCAACCCCAAGAAGTCTATAAATGCTGGAACCCAGACTTCTTCAAACCTTGAAACCAGCATCTTTAAACCTTAGCCACTGGTCAATCTGCAAATAGATGTCCCAAAATGCCCCAGGAGACACGGACCCAGCCCTTTAGCCTAGAGAGAGGCTCCAGCCAGACCAGGGTCAGATCAGCAACACCCCTGTCCTTCCCTTCTGATTGGAGGAGGGTTGTGGAAGGGCCAGCAGGGAAAGGCTGAGACCCTGCCTGGGAAGTAGGGAAAGACACAGTTTTCTGTTATAGCAGCATCATCTTCCTCCGAAGAGCTTTAATCCAGCAGCAGCAGACCATTCCCTACTGTCTCCCCTACTCAATCCTGGCCAGTCGCTCCGGGGCCTTGCTAAGGAGCCCATCGGAGAGTTTGTGGGCAGCTGTGGCTGACCTCAGCCCCCATCACAAGCAGCCTGGAGACAAGCGAACATCACAGTGAGCTGATGGGAAAGGGTTGAAATGAAAATGGTCTCCCTCTGCCCCTATCCACCGGCTGCTGGTCTCGTGCCAAGCTTACTGCACCTCAAAGCAGAGGGGTGGGGACCAGCTGGAGGAGAGTTAAGTATTCCAAATTTGCTCAGAATTTGAAAAGCACTTACAGACTAGTGATGAACAGATACCGGTAACTAGCAGAGTTTGTGTCTCCTGTAGAAGCAGTAGATGAGTGTAACTGGGATGAAAGCAGCTACTCTACAACTACTGAATCAGATCATTGAATGGCAGGGAAATTAGACTAACTTCATTTTGAAGGCGACAAAGTGGAAGGCCAGTGCGGGTGGGGACTGAAGAGTGACTTGTCCTAGGTCACATAGCTACTTGGCAGGAGGGCTGGAACCAGAACCCAAGATTTCAATGATGCAGGGCAAGGCACACCCACCTGCTTCCTGTGTCCATGCAGAAGGGCTCTCAGGTGTCTGGCCAGGGAGAGTACAAAGCTGACTATCCTTTCAGGAAAGGACCTCATGATCTCTGACTCCTGCATGGAAGGCCTTTTCCCATTGACCTAAATCTTCCCACCCTGAGTTCAGAGTAAAGCAAGACTCCCAGCCCACCATGATTGTCCTTCTAGCACTCAGCTTCTGTTCCTTGGTACTTAATAAAAAATGGGTATAGTGTTCCCAAGGGACATCATCCACCCCTGTATCTCTGAAGTTCAAGACTGAGCCCTCTCATTCTTTATCCTGAACATTAGCACCTGACAAGTATGTTAGCCATATACGACAAGTGAGTCAAATGCTCTAAGTCATGTGGCCAATTGGCCCAGTGATGGACCCCATCTCCTTACACAAAGGAAGCCGAGCTCTTTGGATAAGCTGGAAGGGCTGTGCCAAGACACCACAGTCACTTTGTGAGCCTCATGTTGCCCTTAACCAATGATATGATGGTAAATAAATGTTGAACCACCTGTTCTCTGGTGCTGCTGGTGGGGAATTGCCCTGGTTTGTAGTGTTTGCTGATTATGATGATGTAAACACTCCCACCATGACCGATTTCAAGCCACTGATATGATGTCACTGACCAGAGTTGGGAGGAGATGCACAGTAGCACTGCTATTTACCATTATATTGTTACATAAATACCATTTACTACAGCTCGTAAGATTCCTGAACACTTAATAATCAGCTCTTGGGGAAGCCGGGGTGGCTCAGTGGGTTAAGCGCTCACTTTGCAGCGCCAGGGACCGGGGATCGAATCCTGGCCCCGGCCCGTGCGGAACCATATGCTGAACTGGGAGCTTCTCCAGTTCAGTTCTCTCTCTGTATCTCTCTCTCTATCTCTCTCTCTCTCTCTGTCAAAAATAAATAAATAAATATATTAAAAATAATAATAATAATAATAATAATCAGCTCTTGTGAGCTCTAAGACTTGGCCCTCCTAGGAGAAATGGCTGCTCTTCAGAAGAGCAGTTCCCCAGTCTTCATTCTGAGGGGAGGGAACCCCTTCCCTGGTGGCCTTGGTCTTGAAGTGTGGATGGGTGAGAGTGCATGAATGTTCTTGCTGGCCTCTGGTGGCCCCCAAACCTGAAGCAAAGAGGAGTCTTCTCCAGTCACACTCATAGGTATAAACACCCCGCTCTGCAAGGCAGGGCTCCAATCCTGGGGGGGTGGGGGATACAGGACAAAGAGGATCAAAACACCCAGGGTTCAGTCCCAACTCCTGGTGGCCTAGCCCTGGATCTTAGGCCCATTGCTAGCTTCTTAAACCCATTTCCTCGTTTGTAAAGTGTGTGTGTGTGTGTGCGGGGGGTGTAACTGACCACCCATACTGCCCATTATCTGAGGCTCTGATGAGGATGAACAAAGCAGAAAGGGTTGTGTGAGCAGGAAAGTTCCGTACCAATGGGAGTTACAGAAGTGATCAGGATATGCAGGTGTGTTCAGTGTTGTCATTTACAGACCAAATGACCGTGGGCAACTTACTTGGCCATCTTAAACCTGTTTTCTCATCTGCAGTAGGGGTGGCTGCAGTGTGAGTAGAAATAGCACCACCAACCTCAGAGTGGTGTTGAAGATTAAATATGGACCTATACAGTGACGTGTTCAGTGCCTCGGTAGGTACTGCCTTTATCATCATTGCTCGTATCCAGATCCACAAAGTCAGTCCTTCTCTAAGGGTTTTTTATACAAACCTCCCAAAGGCCACTAGATTCGTCAGGAGTGGGTGTGTCCAGACAGGTCAATCCAAATCACAAGCCTCCAGGAACCTCCGCGTGCAGCTCCTGGTGGCTTCCCCTCCTCCTCTCCCCACCAAGGCCGGCCTGCAACAAGGGCATGGGCGGAGAGCCCAGAGACAAACTTTTCATGGTTCCCACACTGAGGGTGCTTTGTAACACTTTCCAGTGGAATTGGGTTTCTTGAGACTTCTTGCTGAGGTGTGCAATGGAAGGTTCAACTGTGGTGAGGAGCAGGCATATAGTGAGGAGCAACTTCAGATCAAAGATCCTCTTATTCCCTTTGCAAGCCACCCAAAGCTCTTTCCATCTCCACGGAGGAAGAGCAAAACACTCTTGCAAGGAAATGATACAAATATCCAGAGCTTTAACTCCTGAGAACTCTAGTTTCCAAGGGGTTACACTTCCCCATGGATGTTAACATTAATCTGTAGCAGGTAGCACCTGTCCCAGGTGGGAGGCCATTTCAGCACTGAGGGGGCTCTGGCAGGCGAAGCCTGGCTGGGTGTGGGGGCCTTTGGGGGCTTATGACAGGTAAGGGAGGAGGGGGCAAGGGGGTAAAGCAGCTTCTGAGGAAACAGTGTCTGGCTCACCTTTTATCAAGCTACTCCCCCCCGCTCAATGAATCTTTCTCTGGTTCCCTCTTGTCTTTGAAAAGCTCTTCACGTGACACCAACATTACAACTGTCGCACCAACCGGTTGATTGCATGGACTTTGGAGTCAGCCCGTGTGGGTTCAGATCCTGGCTCTACCACTTAATTAGCTGCATGATCTTGGACAAGTTAGTTAACTCTGAATGCCTCAATGCCATTAATAATGCCAGGAATGATTATAGTTTGTATCTCAAAGGGCTGTTTTGAGGCTGAAATGAAAGAAGTGTAAGATGCTTACATAAGAACCAGCATTGTGTAGTCAACAAATTAAACAATAAAGACAAATTACTTTTATTACCAGCTTACCTCTCCAGCCTCATCTCCTGTCACTTCCCAGATTAAATTGCTCACAGCTTTAGGCAAGACATCCACACTCTTCTGTTCTAGGCTTCTCATTCTTTTTTGTGTTTTTCAGCACCTGGTACATACCGTGTTTCCCCAAAAGTAAGACATCCCCCGAAAATAAGACCTATTTACAGTTTTGCCTCTCGCTGAAATACGTATAAGGCATCCCCCTGAAAATAAGACCTAGCGCATCTTTGGGAGCAAAAATTAATATAAGACTGTCTTATTTTCGGGGAAACAGGGTAGTAAGCATTCAATAATCTATAGAATGAGCATTTGCCTAGAATTCACTTTACACCTCAGTTTAGAGGTCTCACTTTAGAGGTCTCTGTTCTAGGAAGACTGTCCTGAATCCCCAGGTGGGCTACATTCTCTTCCACAGCATCCTGTATATACATGCTTCATGGTACTGACCATGTGCTACTAAACTGTTTACATGCCCTTCCTCCTCTCCAGACCATTTGGTCTTCTAAAACGGAGCCAGATGTAAAGCACAGTTGTATTCCCAATGCTTACTACATGGTAGGTGCTTGATAAAGGCTCAGCTCTAAAGTAAGGCTAGTCACTTGCCCCCAGGCTGGAAACCCACATCCTAAACACCTCTCAGGACCCACTGCCCTGGTTCACCCAGAAGCAGGTTTCCAGCAGGTTTGTCCAACAGTCAGCCAAACCCACTTCCTGCTCCTTCTCCCAGGTCAAGCCCTATTTTTTGACCCCACTGAAAATAGTAAATTGGAAAATGAGGAGTTTCTTGAAATTTTTGTTCATCAAAGCTACTCTGGTTCGTGCTTAAGGGCATTGGCACTGTCTCCACTTGGACTTGGTCACCTGGGGCAATAGACTGAGAAATGAGTTCAGAGACCCAGGAGCTTGGGATGCATTGAGGGGGGAATCCTAAAACCTGGGCACCAAGGCTAATGCACAGCCTCTGGCATGCAGCCTGAGTTGTCCATCTGTCTTCATGCCCCTCAGATATTCAATTAAAGGCAGGAATGATGTACTCCCCCAGTTCTTCCCTGTGGTCTTAGATTAGAACTGTCTCTAGATGCTAATGTGATTCCACTGGGATTAGGTGAACCCCAACAGCTTAGAAGCAACAAATGGGCAACTCTCCCATTTGTCACTGGAGGGCCAGGACAGTATTCTCTGGTCCATTGTCAAAGATGGGGGCAGGGCCATGCCTGGCTTACACTGGACTCTTAGAAATAGTGGTGCTGACTGCAGGGCACCCCAGGAGGTAGGGAAGATGATGCTCCCATCCCCGTTTGCCCATTAGTGAGTGCTCCACTTGGGGAGGCAGGACCCCCTTCCTGGAGGGTTCCACATCATCTTGCTTTGACCATGGCAGGCTGCCCATAAAGAAGTCCTGCTGAGTTGGGGTGTGACCCTCCCCAGGCAGAGGTGAAGGCTGTTTCTTTCCTTTGAGGAGGTACTTAACCTGACTCAATGTTCTAAGGGGACAGTCTTAAGGAGAGGGTAGAATGACAGTGAGTCTTAAGAAAGAATCACTGTCCCATGTTGGCAGATGCTGGCACAGCAGTGGCTTGCCTGAAGCTTAAGTCAGTTCTGAGGTCCCTGCCTGCCTGGTACACAAAGACCTCAAACTACCTCCCACGGCTCTTTCAAGAGTCTCTACCCTCCTCCTTCTCTCTGTCTCTGTATCTCTCTCTCTGTCAAAAACAATAAAAATAAATCTTAAAAAAAAGTCTCTGAATCTGTTCCACTCACTTCATCTCAATCTAACTCATACTATTTCATATGGGTATGCTTTGTCTTTCCAACTGCAATTTTAACTTCTAGAGGGCCGGGGCCTTGTCTCATATGTTTCTTTGGTATTCTCCTTAGCCTTCAACACAGTGCTGGGCACCAAGGAGGCAACTCACTAATACATATTTTGCATATTAAATCCCAAGGCCAAGTACCCATCCACATTCCTATCAGATCATTCAGGGAGATTTCACAGAGTGCTTGCTTCCTTTTCAGTGTCCATGTTTTAGCTTCAAGGTATCTGACAAAACTTGTTTCTGCTTTTTGGGTGTCTGATTTTAACCTGTCTATGGGACTCTACACAATACTCAAATGTCAGAATATGCCCTTGGCAGAAGGAGGGTTTGGGGGAAATTCCTTGGTGCAAAGTGCGGCCTCAGTAGCTGTATTACTGGCTTGCCTTTGGCCCTGTGGTTTCTGCTTAGCCCAGGAGCCTGTGACTTATTTCAGCCTGTGTGGAGAAGGGAAAAGCGAATGCAGTTAGGAGTCATGAGGTGGGACTCTCCGATGTCTGAGGTAGAAGAAAAAGGAACGAAGTACTTCAATAAACAAAAAAGCACAGTAGGATTTTTGGGACTGATTTTATTTGGGCTTCTCACAGTGGTTAGAGCCACTCTGTCTTCAGAACAATCACAGCACAGGAAATGCGTCACCAAGACTGCCCAGAAAAGTCTGACCAGCTGAATCTTATTGCTTAAAATACACATATTCACAATAACTAACAAATGGTGATGTGCCTCACACAGGAATGTGTTAGCATTTGCAAATCTTCCGACTGTAGCACCAAACCCTCGACCAGTGTCTTCCTTCTCATTCACCTGGAAAACCAGACTCAGTCCCTTCACCAGTCCTTCAACTCCCCGTTTCCGTCTCTCTCCATGCAGGGTGGCCTCCTGTAGCAGGGGCCAGGCTGTGACCACTGGATTCAAGCCCAGCTCTGCCTTGTGCCTTCAGGGCAGGACCCTGCAGTGAACCCAACTGTTAGCACTCAGACCAGTTCTCCACTCTAACGGGGGAAGGAAACTTGAGAGGGCCAGAATGCATCAATTTGATCAGGTAACTCTAGACAGGCTCATTTTGGTAAAACTTGATCTCCTTGGAGACATTTCAATGAGTTGCTTGGGATTTTTTTTTTCTTTTTTAGATGGTGGAAGGAAAGGCTTGAGAGCTCCTGACACACTCCCGCCCACTCTCACCACACACCAGCTTGCCTGAATGCACTGGGCCTCAGTGGGAGGGTAAGCCCTATGGTGTCTGCCAAACCCTCCTGGCACTTCTGGGCAGAGCCAACGTCTGGGCCACAGCTAGTCCAAGCTTGTCACTGAAGATCCAATTAAGCTTCTGTCTGAAGTTCCGCCTTCATCTTCTGTCCCAAGTGATGATGGACACCCCTGGGGTCTGACAGCGAGGGTCAGGAGCAGCTGAGGGGGGCAGACAGGTTCAGAGCATGTGTCCATTTACAGGGAACAGAACACAGGCCTCCGAGTGTCCACGGAGCAATGTGCAAATTGCAGTGATGGGTAGAGTAAAACCTCTACTTGGAGCACAGTGTCTCTGGCAAACATTGGGGACTGCCATCGACAATGCTGCTGAATACACCCGAGTACAGTCAGACATTTGTTCAGTAAACAGTAAATGCGTAAAATAAATTACCTTGAGAGGGCCATATTTGCTTCAAACGTGTGGTTAATGTGAGCAGAATGGCTGCCAATCAAAGTATATTCACAGGAAAACAGGGCTGGGGGGCTCACACACAACAGACACACACACACATACACACACAGGTTATCCAAAAAGTCATTGTACACAGACTTCACTTTGTTCAACATGGATTTTGGTTTTGTGGACTCCGAACGCAGACACTCATTTGCCTCACAGCCTTGTATTTGTCTATTTTTGTATATATATAGTTTTTTCCTTTCTTACCATAAAGTCAATGCCTAGTCTGAATATCATCGTTCAAGAGTGTGGGAAGAACCAAACTCTTCATATGAACAGGGCTGGGAAGGGAATGTTAGTTTCGGCTATTTGCTTTCTCCATTCAGATTATTCCTATTGAAGTTCAACTGGTTATCTGAAGCTGAACTACAGTAACAAGGATCCCGTGGTCCTTCTGGACGGCTGCCTTCACCCCGCTATCTGGGCCACTCAGACTCTTGACATAGGCTACAGTTAGTTACCCCACTCACAAGGGGGAGGGGGACAGGCAAAGGCATGAAACCACAGATAACCAAGGCATTTCCTCCAAGTGGTCAGTTTAAAATAAGAAAACAAACCTTATTCAGAATCCAGAGAAAATACTGTGTGAGAGGCAGGCTGTGGTATGGCCCTTCCTCAGGACCCACCGCCTCCTGGTTTGTTCATATAGAAGAGTGAGACATGAAGGCTCACAGACTGTGTGCTTGGGGTGAGGGCGGGCCCTGGTCACCTGTGCGCACCAATCAAAGAGCAGAGGTGGAGACGGCTGCACCTCTACTGACTACCAGGGCTTAGAGCCTCCTGTGCACCCACAGAAGTTCCAGAGAGAGCCCCCATCCAACCTGGTATACAAAACACCTTCTGGCTCAACTGTGGCCAGGCTCTTTGGACGCAACATGGGGAAGAGCCACAAAATTCCCTTTTCCAGAACAGAATTCTTGCCTGCCCACTGGTAGAGTTCTTGTTTTTGGCTCACTTTTGTTTTTATTTTATTTTTTAAAGAAAAACCAAAGAGAAGACAGTATAATCTTCTACACCTGAACCAGTCCACAGCCAACCAGAATGTGCTGGGCAGGGCCCCTCAAGGATGTACAGTGATGCATCAATCTCGTCCCCTAGAATTTGAGAGCACAAGCCCCCTACCAATCTACCACGCCACTGCCTGTCAGCGCTCATCCACCCACGGATTAGCTCAGATCTGGCTCTGCAGACACTGGCAGCGAGGAGTGACACCCCTGGGTCTCTGCCGGCTTCCTCCTTCACCCAGGCCTGAGACCGGCCGCCTCGCGCAGACTGAGACGTGCAAGGTTCTCTTACACTAACCCTAGAGCAAAAATGCACTCCATCACCAAGAGCCATCTCAGGGCAGTCTCAGCCCCCTCCACCGGGGGGCTTCTAAAACACACATCTCTGACCCAAGCAGGTAATGGGATATGACTTGGAAAAGGGAAAAGGGGGGTGGGGGTGAGGTGAGGAATGAGTCACAGAACCAATTTCTCAGCCTCTACAACACTGTGCTTCTGTGGGGGCACAGGCATCCATACTCCAAACTGTACCTGGAGAAAGAGGAAAATGCAGGAGCAAAGGGGAGGGGGAAAAAAAAGAAAAAGAAAAAAAGAACCGAGTGGCTACACCGCGTCCCCTCGGTCACTTAATGCTTCTCTCATGGTTCTCCCCTACCCTGGTTGCGTCGCCAAGTTCCCGAGTGCAGGCAGGGCCTGCTCTAGCTGGGGGAGCTGCTGCCCTGGGAGTTTGGGGAGTCCTGCTCGTTGATGGTGTTCAGCAGCAGGCACGTGGGCGGCCGTGGCAGGTGGGGGTGCCCAGGCTCTTGGGGCTGCTCCTCGGAGGGCTGGCAGAGCCCTTCCTCCTCGTCGCCAGGGGCCCGCACATGGCAGCTGTCACAGAAGTCCAGGGGCCCGTCCAGGGCATCGTCGATGAGCGCACTGAACTCTTTGAGGTCGTCGTCATGGTGGCCCCGGTTGCACACACACACCTCAATGCCCGAGTCACCCGTGAAGCGGCGATGTCTGCCAGGCGTCTTGTCCTTGCTGTCGGGGAGGGCACTGCCCTGCTCGCAGCTGTAATCTTTTAGCAGCTCCTCCTTACACTCGGAATCCTTGTCTAGGAAGGCCCCAGGCGCCAGCTCCCCAAGGCCAGCCATAGAGCTGCCTGGCTCCAATCCAGGGGCTTTGGTGGCTGCTGGGTTGGCAGGCATGTCGGAGGGCTCAGGGTCAGCGATGATGCTTGGGGGTCTCGTGCTGCTTCTGCTGGGCCCAGACAAGGGGCTGCTCTGGGCCCCCTGGGCGCCCCTGGTGGGATCGGCACCTGGAGGGCTGCCGCCCACAGGGCCACACTGTGCAGGCAGCTGCTGCTGCTGCTGCTGTAGCTGGAAGGCACTGTATGGTGGGGGAGGAGTTGGAGGTCGGTTCACCACTTCCTCATAAGGAGGTAGTAAATAGTTTGGCAAAAACCCTAAAACGGGGAGGTAGGGAGGAGAAATTATTGCACTAGTAATTGTTCTCAGACAGACTGTATAGCTCACACTAAACATGTCTCTTCCCACCCCCTGCATACCCACCAAGGCACAGTGACAGTTCTCAGTTGTGGGCAGGAGAGAGGGCTGTGGGAGTAACCAAATCTAGCTCCTTGAAACCTGAGAGCCCCGAAAGCTGCTTCATAGGCAAAGATTTCTGCCTATCTGGTCTGGAGTGAAGGCAGAGGGTTAGGCAAATGTGGTAGATGGCCAAGATCATTTCTGCCTCGAATGGACCTGTTTCTACATGCACACAAGTCTCATGTTTCATGGTCAGACTGTGTCCTCCATCTGCGTCCCATGGGCACCAGGGTCAGGGACCCTAATGCAAGACTGACCACAAGTCCTCCACGCCCCCCCCACCATCTTTTTATGGGAGGTTAGAAATCTGTGTTGTATCTCACTCTAGGGGGGCTGCAGGTGGTCTGCAAAGACAAACCAAACCTCATCCTGACTCAGATCAAGGGCAGGTAGGTTTACCAGCAAAGGTGAAGGGCCTCTCATCCAAGGCTTATTAAGAACATGCCAGGTAAGTTATCTTTTGACTGCTGAATGCCTTGCAACACTGATGATCTCTAATTATAATACAAGAACTGCTAGCATTTATTGAGCACTTACTATATGCCAGGCACTGTGCTAAGTACTTATCACTTCTAGATGTGGAATTCCACACCTGTGGCCTCTTTTTCCTGTAGAACACACTGCAGAATGGCTTTGGATAAGCTGCACACCTGGGCCTCCACTGACCATTTCAGAGGTCAAGTGTAAGGAAGCCCAGAGAAGTCAGGTCAGTGCCCTTCAGTGAGTCAAGTTTTTTCAGGAAGTCCCAATGTCACTCCTCACACCTTCCCCTTTCATAGCAGCCTCTGCTCAGCATATCACATGGCAGTAAGCAGAATGGGAGGGCTTCAGACTAGTAAACTCTAAATCTCAATGCATTCACATTCTACACTATCCAACTCCCTGCCTTAAAATATCTGCTAGGGAAAGCTGGGATGGCTCAGCGGGTGAAGCGCTCGTTCTGAAGCCCCGAGGACTGAGGATCGAATCCCGGTCCTGACCCATGCGGACCCACATGCTGAACTGGGGTGTGCCCCCAGTTCAGTTCTTGCCGGGACCTATGCGGGAGGCTCCTGGCCCAGTTCCTGCCCTGCGCAGCCCTGTGCCCACCTGTGGAGTGAAACTATATGGAAAAACTAATGTCAACTATGGAGACTGCTCTGGGCCCTCCCCCTTCTCTCTGTCTCTCTCTGTCTCTGTTTCTCTCTGTCAAAAATCAATAAAATAAATCTTTTTTTTTTTTTTTT
>PVKE010031019.1:0-19286 GCA_004027555.1 Craseonycteris thonglongyai
AAGAAGAGACCTTCAGCCCCTCAACTTCTCATGGAGGTTTACGGGGATCATGTCTCTCTAGAGGAAGGTGAAATAGGCAGCTAGCATAGGGGCTCTCAGGACCCCTCCCATACAGCGCACATTGCCAGGGATAGTTACCACCCTATTCTCAGGAGATCCCGCCCCAGATAAGCAACCATAGGAGGAAATAGTAGAGAAAAACAACTAATACAAGGAAGCTCTAGAGCATAAAAATGCCCACTGGTTTAAACGTGTCACCAATACCTACATGGTAAGAGTACAACGACCTGCATTTCACCACAGCCCCATTATACCATCATTATAATATCATACATATGCCTGGAAGTTCATTAATATTATGACAGACTGAATTCTGGGAAGAAATATGCACAGTTAAAGAAGTAATGTAATGAAGCCCCTGTGAATCAGGACTATCAATCAAAAGACTTCATACCCAAAAGGGTATTCTTTCCCCAGGAAAGGCACACAGTACTTATAATCCATCCCTGTTTAACATTTCTCAGTTTGCTGAGCATTTTCGTGTACTTTGTACTTCCTGCTATCATACTTCATGCCACACAGGATGACTGTTTATATAATTCCAGCTAATTTGTATGAGTATTTACAATGCCCCTGGTGCTTACACACATTATCTCAATTAGTCCTCACAATAACCTGTGAGGTAGGTGTTGGGTGACTGTATTGCTCAGAGGAAATAATTTATTATACTGGAGGCAGGGACAATATCAGAATAAGTCAACAGAAATAAAGTGAAGTCAGTGAGTTTAGGGTAAAATAAAAATCCATTCAAACCTGAAAAGAACTAGAGAAAATAAGAAGAGAGAAGCTTCAACATGTCTATGTTTTTGTGACCACAAAAGTGAGGGGCCTAGAAGAGTTTGGAACACGAGGGAAGCTGAACCCACTGGGGTCAGTACTCAGCCAAGGCTAAGGCGGCATATGCCCTACATCCTGCTGCCAGGGCCCCCACCTTATGGTATGATGTTATAATGAGAAAAGTCACATGCAAACAAAGCAGTCTACGAGTCCCTGTAGCGTCCAGCTGGCTGTCACCTTAGGGAACATTCTGGGGAGGAGTTTGAGAGGAGTTTGTAGGAGATACCATCTGAATTATGCATAATAAAGGATTATCTTGAACCTGCACACTAGAAACTGTGCATGTATCCCATACCCGTGGCCACTCTCACAGCAGTAGGTCGAAATCTGTGTGACTAGTCAAGTGTGTGCTAGTTTATCCAAATGGCCTCCCATGTTCTCCCTAGCGCCTCTGCCTAGAGGAAGCCCCAGCCTGGAAAAGGGGAGAAGTCCACTACCCCAGTTTGGGTTGGACCGCTGTAGTAGCCTGCTGCTTCCTCTGTCCTGATCCCTTACACTGCCCGCCAGAGCCAGCCCAAACAGAAAACTCATAGGGTTAGGGCCGAAATTAATGCCTGGAGTGGTTACATACCATGCCCAAGATCCCGCAGCTCTCCAGAGGTGAAACAGGCATTTGAACCTAGTCTAACTCCAAAGCTCACCCATGGTCACCAGGGATAGTGACAGAACTCTGTTTAGATGCTAACTAGCTGTGTGACCTTAACAAGTTAGTTGAGTTCACTGAGTCTATTTTCCCATAGGTGAAAAGGGAACAAAAAGATCTACCTAACAGGGTTAAGAGGATTGGAAGTGATTCCCACGAAACCTCTGCTTGATGTCAGGCTCCCAATAAAGAAGGAACAATGAGCAAAACTACTGTTCCGACTTTCAACTGGCAAATCTCAGCCTCGGAAGAATTAAGGAGCATGACCAGGCTGCATGTCCACTTGCTATCAAACACAGACCTTGATACTGGGTTTTTACCCCAAATTCCACACATCTGGCTCATTTGAGGGTTGGGTGGGGGGTGGAAAGACTAAATCTAAGGGCCCTTTATAAGAAATTCAGTTTTGTTTCATTCATTGAGGACAAGGCTGTGTGGAGCTATTTTGTGTAAAGAACCACGGCAGGCACTGAAGAATGGAATAAGATAAGAGTGACCCAGCTCTGTCCTCGTGGGCAGCAATGTGGCCAGTGAAAGGGGCCTGGTGCAAAGTTTGTAAAAATAGTGCCTTTCCTTTCTCTTTCCACCGGGGTAATGTTTTCGCTAAGCCAGTGATTCTGAGCCTTGGCTCCACACTGTTATCACCTGGGAAGCTTTCAAAATGCTTCCTCCTGATCCTAGAGGTTCTGAGTGAAGTGGTTAGGAGTACAGCCTAGCCATTTGTGAATGGGCAGCCAGGATGGGAACCCTCGAGCTGAGCAAAAACGAAGTTCTTAGGCCAATTGGGACATGGGGGAGGAGGAAGCATGAGGCAGTGGGTTTTGTGTCAGGGAAATAAATGGAGCAACAAGGAAAATGCCCAGGGCTGTGATCCCTGTAGCCCCAGACTCAAGACCCAGGCTCTCATGGCAGGAGAAGGATGGGGCCCCTCCCTCTTAGCAGGCAGCTAGCTGCAAGCTGTCACAGGCCAGAGCTCAGACCTGCAGTCAGGGTGAAAATGCTTTCGTGAGCCTGAGGATCTGCCTTTATTACAGGAGCTGCTCACTAGACTACTGGGAAAGGAAAGGTGTGACTACAGGTATAGACTGGCCTTTCTGACCATGAGGGGCAAGAAGCATGGCCACCTGGAAATGGTCTGGTGTTTCTCCAAACACAAAGTCAGATCAATAAAATGCATTCCTATTTTATCAGCACCTCTTAAAAGCTCCTGCCGTGGTGTGAGTTACAGCAGATGCAACTGGTTTTATATATTTATCTTATGTGGTTAGCACTTAATGCATACTAGCTTGCATTATAAGACACTCAGCTGTAAGACATTTTTACTATGTCATATTCTTCCACGTTAATCAGACTTTAGTGATTACTCACAACCAGGACTTCTAGAGAGCAGTCATCTTGCTTCCAACAATTCCCCAACTTTTCAGTGTTCTTTGCCTATCTGTTACTGTAGGATTTGGTTTCCATGTTGCATTCTCTTTCGTTTCCAATATTTCATTAGTGTTTCTCCTATGGTTTCTCGAAGTCCTTGCATATTACTCTACCACTTTGCACTTCTTAAAATATAAAGACATAAGATTTGAATAAGGGAACTAGAAAACAGCAATTTTTATAAATACACACTTTTATGCTCTGTATTAAGTACAAAATTGGTAGTATGTTGAACATTACTTGATGTAGAAATTTTGGACTTAGCTTTTCAAAGACTAAACAAAAACTCAGAAACATATACAGATCTTCTCAGCAGCAGTCAGCACCTCTGTCGATCTGGGTGCTCCAGGCAGCAGATGGTGGAGTTAGGAGTTAGAGGCAGAGCTGGAGTTACGTAGGAGTGAGTGGTTTGGTGGAGGACAATCACTGTGAAAGAAAAAGGGGAAGCAGGCAGGACTGGGCAGGGAAAGCCAGCAGACTGCCATGTAGATCTGATCCTGTGAAAAGAGATGAAGGAGAAATAGAGGGCGGAAATGTCTCAGACCGCAGTGCAGATTATGAGAAGTCTTGGGCAACTCAGTGGGGAGTGGAACAAAGATGCCCTTTTGAGGAGTCTCCCATCGGGCAGAAATGGTGGATGCTCATTCCTCGACCACACTCAGTCGTTGCTGGGGGCTGCCTCGGAAAAGCCTGAAGCGGGCTCCCAGGCTGTGCCCGGGGCTCTCTGCTAAGGGCATTCGCTCAGCTGAGAGCACTTCATGAATTCTTGCTTGCTTCTTTGTTGCTGCTATGCTGACCCTGACAGCTCCTGACAAACATGTCCAACCTGTGGCGCAGGACAGCTTTGAATGAGGCCCAACACAAATTCTTAAAACATTATGAGACTTTTTGTGACTTTTTTTTTTTTAGCTCATCGGCTATTGTTAGTGTTAGTGTATTGTATGTGGGACCCAAGACAATTCTTCCAATGTGGCCCAGGGAAGCCAAAAAAGTTGGACACCGCAGATATAAACCTTTATATAAATAAAAAGGCATAGCTTCACTAAGGTTACTAAACGCTTGTCTCTTCTTGGCCTACAGTGATCAAGGGACTGCCACACCCAGCTGAACTATGGGGGAAACGCAATTAAACATTTTACACAAGGATACAATTGATTGACAGTCAGGAGTAGAACCTTGGACAACTTCTTTCTTTCTGCTTTTCTCTCTATTCCGAATTTTAGATAATGATAATTTATTTTCTTTTTGATTGAACAAAATTTATAATGAATATTCTAAAATCAGTCTCCATAACCATATCTTTTTGATCCAAAGTGATAATACACAATTTGATATCAACAGTTGCTTCACAGTATGAGAACATGCTAACAGAGCAAGCTTAGGCTTTGAGCTCAGACAGATCTGAGCTTGCATCCTGGTCCTATGACTGCTACTCCGAACACTTCTCAGCATTGCTTTAGTAGAAGATGCAGTTCGTAAGCTGTCAGGCACCACCCAACACATAGTGTTACCAAGTCCAATATTCAAAACATCAGAGTTTGGGGAAGCCGGGATGGCTCAGTGGGTTAAGCACTCACTTTGCAGCCCTGGAGACCAAGGATCCAATCCCGGCCCCGGCCGGTGTGGACCCACATGCTGAACTGGGGAGTGCCCCTAGTTCGGTTCTCACCAGAGTGAAGACCCCAGCCCAGTTCCTGCCCTGTGCAGCCCCAAGCCCACCTGTGGAATGAAACTATGTGGAAAAACGAATGATGTACAACTATGGAGACTGTTCTGGGCCCTCCCCCTTCTCTCTGTCTCTGTCTCTGTATCTCTCTCCCTGTCAAAAACAATAAAAATAAATATTTTTTAAAAATAAAGAAAAAACATCAGAGTTTGGAATAAGAAAAGTTTTATTGATAGAGAAGGCTCTAGCTCAAGATGGGGGACCTTAAGGCTTCTGCAAATCCATCTTTTTTTAAAAGATTTATTTTATTATTTTTGACAGAGACAGAGAGAGACAGAGAGAAGGGGGAGGGCCCAGAGCAGTCTCCATAGTTGTATGTCACCAGTTTTCAACATGGTTTTGTTCCACACGGGGAGGGGGGGTGCGGGGAATGGGGCTGAGCAGGGCAGGAACTAGGCTGGGGGCCTCCCACATGGGAGGCACACCTCCTCAAGCCAGGGG
This sequence comes from Craseonycteris thonglongyai, assembly GCA_004027555.1. Lineage (NCBI taxonomy): Eukaryota > Metazoa > Chordata > Mammalia > Chiroptera > Craseonycteridae > Craseonycteris > Craseonycteris thonglongyai. Next base: position 5,136 of record PVKE010031019.1, read on the forward strand.
CTGAACCAGGGGGCTAGGCGGTGGGGAGAACCAAACTGAGGTTTTCCCGCATCCCAGTTCAGTATATGAGTCTATACCGGCTGGGGTCAGGATTCGATCCTTGGTCCCCAGGGCTGCAAAGTGAGTGCTTAACCAACTGAGCCATCCCCATTTCCCCACAAATCCATCTTAAGAGCACCCCAAATTCAGCTGTCTTTCACATCAAGGGAAGGAAGGAGAGGCAGGGCAAAAAGTGGGTGAGGATTGAAGACAGATGGGCAGGCAAGGATCCAAGGAAGAACACAAAACCTCTAAATCTCTGTTTCTGGCCCATCTGTTGATCCCTGCTGATCTGAGTCTGGTCTGGAGGCTCCTATAAATCTTTGATAAAGTCATCATTTTGTATATATTTGTTCATCTCTTCAGGAGAGACACCTTCTGATAAGGGGCTGTTTTTGCAAAATACCCAAGCTTTCAGTAGAATTTCTCTAGCTAATTAGCATGTCTATAGCAGGAGGTTTTAGCCTGAAGGCCATGGGAGAAATGCAGGCTGGAATCAAGGTAGAGCCAGAGAGAAACATTTCATTCATTACAATACTAAGAAACCAATCTCTTTTGATGCCCCTACAAAACTGCTGGAAGTTTCTAAAAATCATTCACATTCAAAGGGCAAACAGTGGCCTTAGTTGAGAACTTCCAAAATAATGTCCTCGAAAAGTCCCCAGAATGCATTCTAAAAACCTCCTCAGCAGCAATTCTACTTCTAAGTATACACTCAAAAAAACTGAAAGCAGGGACTGGAAGAGCTATGTATACACCCACATTTATAGCAGTGTTATCATAATAGCCAAAGGGTGGAAATAACACAAATGTCCATCCATGGATGAATGGATAAACAAAATGTAGTGTATACACAATAAAATTCATTGTACACTATGAATTTCTTGAGCCTTGAAAAAGGAGGAAATTCTGACACATGCTACAACATGGAAGAACCTTGAAGACATTATGCTAAGTGAATAGCCAGACAAAAAAAGGACAAATATAGTATGATCCCACTTATAGTAGGTAGCAAGACTAGTCAAATTCATGGATACAGAAATTAGAGCGGAAGCTACCAGAAGATGGGGGCGGGGGAATGGGGAGTTACTATTTAATGGAAATGGAATTTCAGTGGGATGATAAAAAATTTCTGGAGATGATGATGGTGACGGTTATACAACAATGTGAATGTACATTATGTCACTGAACTTTATACTTAAAATGGTTAAAACGGTAAAATTTACATTATGGGGGATGCTGGGATGGGTAGGAGGGTTGAGTGCTCACCTTGCAGCTCCGGGGTCTGAGGATCGAGTCCCAGCCCTGGCCTGTGTGGACCCATATGCTGAACTGGGGTGCGCTTACCATGCAGGAGGCCCCTGGCCTGGTTCCCGCCCTGTGCAGCCCCCACCCACCTGTGTAGAATAAAACCATGTTGAAAACTAATGACATGCAACTATAGAGACTGCTCTGGGCCCTCCCCCTTCTCTCTGTTTCTCTCTGTCTCTCTTCTCTCTGTCTCTGTCAAAGTAATAAAATAAATCTTTAAAAATTTTCACATTATGTATATTTTCCCACAATAAAATAATTTTTAAAAACTTCCTTGGCAATGCAGTATTAACACTTTGTAGGAAGCAAAGCTGAGCTACTGACAGGTGTTCTCTACATAGAAAACCAACATAGAGCTTGTGCAATTCATTGCATTTTTCTTTTTGCTTTTTTTTCTTGCATTTTTAATAACTTTTAATTACAAAAGTAACCACATTACAGAAAATTTTTAGAAGAAAAAGGTTATAACCCTATTTTGTTTTGTTGTTACAAGATTTTTTTTTTTAACCTAGTTGTGCAATGGCTTGGTATCAGTATAAAGGAAACTTAGGTGAACACTAGCCTTCTGTCTTCCTACTCTCTCTCCCAGTGACTCTACCTTTGCATGTTCCAGAGATATGCTTCCATCCCTGGGGAAAGTATGGTTGAATGTCCCAAGAAAAATCATAGTGTCCATCTTTCTGTGTGCATTGCCAATGGGGTTTTTGGAAGCCATTTTTGGGATTTGTCTTCTGAGCCACAATGTCTAAATACTATGATTTACACACACACAGAGACACACACACACACGTGCCTCCATGCTGAGGTTCTATCACTGTACTCATGGCTCTGTTTTGGGTTAAATTACAGGAGGAAAAAAGGAACCAGTTGTTGAGGCAGCCCCAGGCCTTGAACATGAGAGGAATCTGGTTGATGGCTGAGCCCCTCTGTAGGGAGCCCAGGACCAAGTGCTCTGGGAAAAAGTGAAATGGAACTGTGGCCCCCTATTCTGTTTGACTCCTACCAGGCCAGCATAGTGCCGGTCTGGGGCTGGACATACTCAGGGTTGAGTCTCAGTGCAAACTTAAGCTCTGAGCCTCAATTTTCTTAGCTTTAAAATGGAACTAATATTACCCACCTCTTGGTGGTGTTATGAATGAGGCCTGAGAGAAAACCCACGCAAAGTGCTTGGCACAGAGTACGTGATCACTAAAATGGACACCATGTCAAGCACAGCCCTCCTAAACCCCCAGAAGCAACTTCATTGGTTTAACCAACAAACAAATACTGAGCATCTTTCCACTGTGGACTTGGTTGTGAATTCGTGTGAAGAACTCACTGAAATTATTTTAACATTATGAAGAAATACTTGAAAGACTTAATGAAAAGTTTACATATGTATTTTCCCAATCCAGATTATCCGTCATTCCTCAACAAATAAATTGTCCTAGTTAGATGAACAGATTCTGGAAATAGCTTCATATGGCCTCTTGAAACAAAATTTTGTTAACAGAAGTCATATATATTATTCTGATTAGAAATTTATTTTTAGTGTCCAGTCCTATTCAAAGAAAATGGGTATATTGGGAACACTACTTGCTATAACATACAAAGCCCAGAATGTTAGTAACTTAGTATGACAGAATTTTATTCCTTGTTACAGTTAATTTCAGTGTTGCTAGTGGACAGGTAACTTTTTTCCAGCTGGTGACTCAGGGACTCAAGCTCCTTCCATCTTGCTATTCTACCATCCCATATCCTGGGGCTGCGTTACAGCCAGTGAAAAGATAGCCAAAAAGTGGACAAGCTTCATTGCTTCTTAACAACTGATCCAGAAGCAGCACACATCACTTTCACTCACATATCATTGATAAGAATTCATCACATGGCCACAGTGGAAGCAAGCCTGGGAGAAAATACTTGCAAAAAATATATATATATATTTGATAAAGTTCTTGTGTATAGAATATACAAAGGATAGATATGTGTATGTTTATTTAATAAGAATATATTATATCTGTACACATCCAAAATATATAGTTAGAATTTATGCCAAGATTATATAAAGACTATATAAAGAAGTCTTATAACTCAATAATAAGACAAAAAATTGAGTTAGAAAATGGACAAAATATCTGAACGGACATCTCATCAAAGAAGATATACAGATGACAAATAAGTTCATAAAAATACAATGGTACCTCGGTTCACAAACTTAATTCGTGAACTGACTCTGGTCGCGAACCGAATTGGTCGTGAACCGAGGCACCGTTTCCCATAGGGTTCAATGTAAATCCGGTTAATCCGTTCTGACCTTTTTTTTCGGTTTTTAAAGCACAAAAGATATGAAACAAATTACAATACACATTAGTACAGTATAGTAATGTAGAAAGAGCACAACAAAAATCAAAAAAAGTCACTGAAAGTACTCACAGTGTACTTTTTTCTGTGTCTCTTTCTCTCCACGATCTTCCTACAGGAGGTCACAACCATGTGACAGCCAGGAAATAGCATTGAAATGGCCGCGGCTCCTGTTCGTGAACCGAAGCGGAGTTCGTGAACCGGAGCATATTTTGATGAACTTTTCTGTTCGTGAACCAAGTTGTTCGTGAACAGAAGCGTTCGTGAACCGAGGTACCACTGTATACTCAACATCAATGGTCATTAGGGAAATTCCAATTAAAACCACAACAAAGTACCACTATACACCACTAGAATGGCTAAAATGTAAAAGACTGAGTGTCCCAAATGTTGGCAAGAATGTGGAGCAACTGGAACTCACATAAGCTTCTGATGAAGATGTAAAATGATTGCCATTTTGGAAAACAGTCTGCAAGTTTTCTTACATACAAGATGTTAAACATTTTTTAGTTATATATACTACTTCTTATCCTAACTATTTTAGGGTAAATGTTTTTTTAGAAATACATGAAACATTTAAAGCAAATTTTCTAAAGACTCATTTTTATTGTATTTGACAGAGAGAGACAGAGAGAAGAGGGAGGGCCCAGAACAGTCTCCACAGCTGCACATCATTAGTTTTCTACATAGTTTCACTCCACAGGTGGGCACAGGTGAGGAACCAGGCCAGGATCTCACCCCAGTGAAAACCAAACTGGAGGCCACTCCCCAGTTCAGCATATAGGTCCACATGGACTGGGGCCGGGACTTGATCCTCAGACCCCAGGGCTGTAAGATGAGCTCTCCACCTGCTGAGCCATTCCAGCATTCCCTTAAGAAATTTAATTACATTCATTTCTCAACAAATTGGTATCCTATAGACTGCGTTTTCTTACCACAATACATTTGAATTTGAAGTTTATTAAAAACAAAAAACTAGAGGAAAAAATGCCAAGTATTTGGAAATTAAGCACATTTTTAAAAGTCATTTAAATATAAGTCAGCAGAAATTTAGAAATATTTAGAATTCTATAATGACAACAGTACTAGTATGTTCAAATATAGAGTTTTCCTAGAGCATTACTGTGCTAGTGGGAAACTTAAACTTTTATATGTTTCTATTATATGAGGGCTGTCCTGGAAAAAAAATCTAGCCATTGTCAATTCAAGAACAGTCACATGGCTGGATACTTTCTGGACAGACTTCATATAAGTTAAAAAAAAACATAGAAAAGCTAACAGTAGAAGAAAAAAAAAGAAATATGTAAGGAAGGAAATAATAAAAATAAATGCAACAAATAATGAAATAGAAAAGAAACATACATAAAAGAATCAACAAAACCAAAACTTGGTTCTTTAAAAAGTTTAATATAGGGGATGCTGGGATGGCTCAGTGGGTTGAGCACTCATCTTTGAGCCCCGGAGTCCAAGGATGGAATCCCAGCCCCAGCCTGTGCAGTCCCATATACTGAACTGGGGTGTGCCCTCAGTTTGGTTCTTACCAGGGCGAACTCCATTCAGAAGATCCCCTGGCTGGGTTCCTGCCCTGCATAGCCTCACGCCCACCTATGGAAAGAAACTATGCAGAAAACCAATGACGTGCAACTATAGAGACAGTTCTGGGCCCTCCCCTTCTCCTTGTTTCTCTCTCTATCAAAAACAATAAAAATAAATCTTTAAAAAAAAATTTAATATATACTACTAATGAACACATAACAAGATTGATCAACAAAAAATAACACAAGGCATAATATTAGAAATAAAAAATGGTATAAAATTTCAGATGTCACATAGGTTGAAAAGAGAAAATATTATAAATAACTTTACGCTAATGAATTTGAAAACTTAGAAAAACATGGACAAATTCCTAGAAAAACAAACTGACTCAAGAAGAAATTTAAAATCTGAATAGTCTTATAACCAGTAAAGAAACTGAATAAGTAGTTTAAATCTTACCACTAGTGACTTCTACCAACCATTCAAGTAACAAATACTAACTCAAATATTGCACAAATTCAAACACTCCCCAATTCATTTTATAAAGCAAGCATAAAATTAATAGAAAAACTGGCAAGGACAGTGCACAAAAGAAAAATTATGAGACAATTTCATTGATGAACATAGGCACAGAACTCTTTAAAAATTAGCAAACTAATTCTAGCACTGTATAAAAGAATCATGAAAAAGTTGGGTTTATCAGAAGAACACAAGATTGTTTAAATGTTAAAAAAAAACAACTATATAATTCACACAAATTAAAGGAGAAAAATCACATGCTCATGTCAGTAAACAACAAAAAAAATTTTTTTAAGATTTATTTTATTATTTTTGACAGAGAGAGACAAAGAGAAGGGGAAGGACCCAGAGCAGTCTCCATAGTTGTACTTCATCAGTTTTCAACATGGTTTCATTGCACACAGGCAGGAACCAGATGGGGGCCTCCCACATGGGAGAAGCTCACCCCAGGAGAACCGAACTGGGGGCCACACCCCAGTTCAGCATATGGGTCCACATGGGCCAGGCTGGGACTCGATCCTCAGATGCTGGGGCTACAAAGCGAGCACTTAACCCGCTGAGCCATCCCGGCATTCCCAACAAAATTTTTTTTGATAAATACCCATTCATGATAAAAGATTAATACAAATATAGATCCTTAGTAAGTTAGAGGTAGATTTCTTTAACCTCCTAAAGTGTATCTACATAAAATTGATAGCAAAAAAAAAAAAATTTTATAGACTTATTTTATTGTTTTTGGCAGAGAGAAAGACAGAGACAGAGAGAGGCAGAGAGAAGGGGGAGGGTTCAGAGAAGTCTCCATAGTTTTGTTCCACACAGGTGGGCGGGGGAGGGGAAGCTTGAGGGGGCACAGGGTGGGAACCGGGCCAGGCGCCTCCTACATGAGAAGCACACCCCCATGAGCTGGGGGCTGAACCGGGGGTCTCCCACATGGGAAGCTCACCCTGGCAAGAACCAAACTGGGGGCCACACCCCAGTTCAGTGGGTCCACACAGGCCGGGGCCGGGGCTGGGACCAGGACTCAATCCTCAAACTCTGGGGCTATAAGGTGAGTGCTCAACCCGCTGAGCCATCTTGGCTTCCCTGATAGCAAAAATTTAATGGTGAAGCATTGAATGTTTTTCTTTTGAGACCAAAAAAAACAAAAAGAAAGAAAGAAAGAAAAGTGCCCTACTTATAACATTTACATTCAAGATTGCATTGAAGAAAGAGAAGAGAAATACAGGTACAAAGATTGAAAAAAAAGAAATAAAACATTCATTATGTACACATATATATTATCAGCAACATGGAAAACAAAAATCTATAGAGAAATTATTAGTTTTAATAAGAAAGTGGAGCAAGGTTGCTGAATTTAAAAATCAATATACAAGTCAATTAATTTCTACATTCAGCAACAAATTAAAAAGTATTTTTTTAAAATAATCATGCCAAAAATATAAACTTAAATGAGTAAGTCTAACAAAAAGCTATGTAAGTGCTTTATGGAAAAAAATTATAAAACTCTTGAAAAACATTAAAGATCTAAATAAATGGGGATAAGGATGCTGTAATACCTCAGCAGATTTGAGCAAATACCTTGCAACCGAGAAGACCAGGGATCAAGCTGCGGTCCCAGCTCCAGCCCGTGTAAATTCATATGCTAAACTGTGGAACAACTGGTAACCACCAGGATGGCAGTGAAGTTTCTTGCCTTCCGTGTGGGAGGCCCCCAGTTCAGTTCCTGCCTTGCATGGCCCCACATCCACCTGTGTAGAATGAAACCATGTCACAACTAATGATGTACAACTATGGAGCCTGCTCTGGGCCCTCCCACCACCCCACCTTCTCTCAAGCAATGAAATAAATCATAAATAAATAAATAAATAAATAAATAAATAAATAAATGGGGAGGTTCACGGATACCTTTTAATTTTAACATACTTTTCTTCTAAAATACAGTATTCAAAATTAACTTTGAAAACATATATCAAAACAATTTTAATTTTTAATGTTTTTACTATTTTCATCCAAACACTGCTGGCCCATCTACAGACCATCCAGATACAAATAATTATGATTAAATTCAGTCATGTTTACTATTTTGCCAATTTTAGTAATACGAGTTACATTAGCTGTGCATGTATTTTTACAGATACTTACACATTTTTTAATCTTGTCACGATAGAGGGATAGAACACATTTAACACTTTGTTAGCTTGATTTGTAAGTTTCAAAATCTGGACAGATGATATACGAAGGTCCCCTTGCATTTTCATCGTGGACTCCTGCCAGGTAGGGGCAAACCTGATGAAGGCATCTCAGTGGTCCTGACTGTGGCAGGAAACCTATTTCTGGCTCCTGCAGACTCGCACAGAGCCAGGAATCAGGATGTCTTCCTCAGGAAGGTCAATCACACCCCATGAGGCTGGTTCCTGGGAAGAAGGTGCTGGGCCCTAAAGGCAAGCCGACTCAAGCTGCCAACAGAGAGACACTTAAGCATTGGAGTCATCTCACTGTGTCTATGTTGGCTCAGGGCTGGAAGATGGGCATGTTTGACAGGAAGTTCTAGAGAAGCAGCTGGGGACCACAAGGAAAAGGAGAAAGAAAAGCCATTACTCCTTTATGTCTGCGCATGAGCAAAGTCTGAGATTCTTCAGCAAACATTTCAAAGTGATCATCATCATCATCATCATCACCAAAGCTAGAAAGATGTATTAAGCATTTTTGTCCTGAGGTGACTTTTCCATATAACCACACACAATACAATTATATACAATGGCCACACAAATTAGATACTATTGTTTTCCCAGCTTTACAGATGAGGAAACTGAGGTTTGATGTTGGACAACTTGTCCAGGGTCATCCAGCTTGTACGTGACAGAGCCAGGATTTGAATCAGGACAAACTTAGGTTTATCTGGGTCTACAGCATGCCAGTGCCTAAGTTATAGAAGTGAATCAGTCATAGTCCTTACCTGCCAGACCATCACAGTCCAGCAGGACATACATGTGTTATGATAACCCAATCTGGATAAAACTAGGTAATCGAGAAGGATATCTAGGTAAAGCAAAGCTAAGGGGCTGGGAATGAAAAGATATGTCATTGGAGGACAGTAAGGGACCTGTTGGACTCTAGAAAAGATTCATATAGAAACAGCATGGTTGATAACCAAGTTAGGATTGGAAGACTTCTAATTAGAAGTCTCCTTGGACTGTGGAAGGCTTCTAATGCCTAGCTTAAGAGTTTAGACCTTATCATCCAGTTAACGCTAAGCTAGAAAAGTGACATGAGAAACGTAGCCCTAAAATACATATGTCTCCTCTTGTTGGGTGTTGGGTGGATGGGATGGCAGGATAACCTATGGACCAGTGAGGAAGCCTCTGGCATGGAATGATCTGGCCTTAAGGTGGGGTGTTAGCAGTCAGATAAGGAGAAAGGAATAGTTAGAATGAACTTGGCAAAGGAAAGGTGGAAAAGGTTTGGAGATGGTTGGCTATCCAAGGAAAACTAGTTAAGATAAACACTAGGAAATGATAGGGTCCTACTAGGAATGCAATGTAGCTTTTAAAAATGATAGTTATGAATGCTACATAGCAATACTAGGAAATACTTATGATAGCATAGATGAAAAGAACAGGTTTTTAAAAACCACATGTACCTATGATTACAAATATCTTTTAAAGCACAAGAAAACTAAACTCAAACAAATTAAATTAACCATCCCACTGAAAAAAGTGATTTTTACTTGGTTAATGTTATAGACTGAATTGTGCCTCCCCCAAATTCATATGTTAAAGTCCTAACCCCCCATATAACTAACTGTATTTAGAGATAGGACCTTCAAAGAGATAGAGTTAAATGAGGTCATAAGAGTAGGGCCCTAATTCAATAGGACTGGTATCCTTATAAGAAGAGGAAGAGACATCAGAGTGCTCCCACTGTCCACACTCGCACAAAGACAAGGCCATGTGAGCACCCAGCAAGCAGGCACCATTTCCAAGCTGACCAGAGGGGTCTCACTAGGAACCCACACTACTAGCACCTTGATCTGGGACTTTCAATCTCCAGAACTGTGAGAAAATAAGTTTCTAAACCACCTAATCTGTGATATTTTGTTATGGCAGCCCGAGCAGACTAATACAGTTAGCCAGTCAGTCACCAAGTACCGTTGATTCTTCTTTACAATTCTCCCTGCAACCATTGCTTTCTTCAGTACCTTTCTCACTGCCAACATGGCACAAGATCTTGTGCCCAGGTGAACGCAAAAGACTCCCTTATCTTCTCGGGCTTTGTGCTTTCTGATTTGCTTCTCATATTCTCAGCCACTGATTTTTACCTTGCCCCATCTTGTCATCTCAAACATCTGAGATGTTTGAATCTGACAGTTGGCGTTTTCCTCTAGTACCAGCCCTCAGCTCTCTCTTTCTAGAACTCTCTGGGCTCACTTCTTAGATGCAAGCTCTCTGGTTTCTCCAGGTGAACTACAGTTTCTCGGTTATAATTGCAGAAAGAAATTCAGTGTAGATAAGCACTCAAATGGCTGATGTGCAGACAGCCTTCCTCCACCTCTCCTGCATCGGCTCTGTCCTTCCTTAGCTCCACAGTTCCAGGCTTCTACTGCAGACAGCATTTTCCACATGGAGGAAAAGAGGACTACCAGTAGCCTTTAGCTAAAATCATCCCAGTTTACCAGACTTCACGGGAAAACCAAGTTTCTTCCTCCCACCATCTATATGCCAGATTCCAGGTGTAACTAGTTCTTCTTGGGCCAAGTGCTGGCTCGTGAGTCAGTCACTCTGACCAAGAGGAGAGGGGATTCTATTAGGCCAGGGCTAAGTCACTACACAGTAGTGTGTAAGAGAAGCTCCTATTATCACAAGAGGAAAGAGATGTTGAGCAGGAAAAAGAAATGGATAACAGTAAATGCCAGGGATGCTGGGAAAGCTCAGTGGTTGAGTACTTGCCTTGCACTCATGCAGTACGGGGTTCGACTCCTGGCCCTGGCCCATGCAACCCTCATATACTGAACTGCGGCACAACTGGTAACCGCTGGGATGGCTTGGTGGTGAAGGTTCTCACCTCCCATGCAAGGAGGCCCCTGGTTCAGTTTCCACCCCTTGTGGCCTCACATCCATCTGTGTGGAATGAAGCCATGTCACAGCTAACGATGCGCAACTATGGAGATTGCTCTGAGCCCTCCCCCCTTCTCTCTCTCTCCCCACCCCCAGCTCTCTCTCCTCTCTCTCTCTCTCTCTCTTTCTCTCTCTCTCATCTTTCAAAAACAATAAAAAATAAATTTTAACAAATTGTTTAAATTAAAAATAAATAATGCCTATTCACCCAGGTGCCACCTGCTCTGATACAGCCCAGCAAACAGGTCACCTTCTCCAAGGTCACCTTCACGACTTTGCCACATCCCAGCAAGAAGGAATGGGACAGCACCTCCCTGACAGAGCCCAGCACCCCGTGCTGCTCCACACCTCAAGGCCGTAGCTAACCTATCCCAATTGGTAATCCAGAAGATGAGCATCTGAGCCACTTCTTGGAACAATGGCGATGTTTTCCTTCTACAGTGATTCATACAAATTTGACTGGGGGATTTTACAAAGAAAGGAAAATAGACATTGACATCTCTGATGAAGAACTCTAAGTCCTTTCAGAAGAAAGCTGAGCCTCCATTTGACAGGAAGGATTTGGTTTGCCACACAAAAGGGGGAAGTCTCCTGGCTTTAAAGGTTAGGCTAACGCTGGATTAGAGCACAAAATAAATCTGCAGAAGTTGTATGTAACCTGGGAGATCCTTTAGGTATGGTAAGCCAACGCTGGCAGTGGGTAAGTGAACTGGGCACATGAGTACATTGTTGGTGAGGTGGTAAGCTAGTATAAGTTTTTCCAAGAGCAATTTGGCAATTGTGGCTTTAAAATGCCTATGCCCTTTGACCCATAAATTTCATTTCCAAGAATCTACTCCAAGAAGACAACACAACATGCTGAAGACACTTGTGCAAAAAAGATGTTCACTGCAGTATTATTTATAACATTGTAAGTTCAGAAACAACAAAGACAAGGCTATACACATTATGGTAAGTCCACCCCATCGGGTATTTTCCAACAATTAGAAATGATGTCTAGTCAGTTCACAGAAAACAAAATGTAAGTGTCTTTGAAAGGCTGGCTATTCAGCCTTTCTTATAAGAAAATTTTATATTGAAACAAAATCAAAATACTATTTTTATTTTTCAGCTTGTCAAAGATCAAACACATTGTTAACACTCTGTGTTAGTGATGGTATAGGGAAACAGGTATTTTTATATGTTATTGGGTAGAGTGTAAATCAGTAGGTACATCTCCTACAGAAGGCAATCTGATGGTATCTATTAAAATGTAAAGTGTACATTTTAAAATGTATCTGCTGACCTAGCAAAATATCACTGCTAGTTATTTACCCTACAGGTATTACTGACACATGCACACGAAAGAAAGCCTGTTTCTTAAAACATTGTCTATAGGAATAAAAGAAATAGTCTTCTAGGAGACTGGAAAATACATTATGGTACATCCATGCAATATACAATTAGCTATAAAAAAGAAAGACCATGCCAAAACCATATGTGTGTTTGTGAGATGATTGCCAAGATATACCCTGTTTCCCCGAAAATAAGACAGTGTCTTATACCCTATTTCCCCAAAAATAAGACAGTGTCTTACCCTGTTTCCCCGAAAATAAGACAGTATCTTATATTAATTTTTGCTCCCAAAGATGTGCTAGGTCTTATTTTCAGGGGGATGCCTTATACGTATTTCAGCGAGAGGCAAAACTGTAAGTAGGTCTTATTTTCGGGGGATGTCTTACTTTCGGGGAAACATGGTAGCAAGTGAAAAAGATAAAGCAAGGTGCAAAATAGTATGTCTGGTATTCTACTATTTGCGCAGAAAAGCTTATTTATGTTAAATATGCACAGAACTTTTCTGAATACATAAGAAAATGAGGACAATGGTTCCTCTGGGGAGAATGACCAGGTCAAAGGTGGGAACACCCTTCTTTTTGTACATGTACTGTTTGAATATTTTAAAATCATGCATATGTGTTTCCTTTTCAAAAAAAGACAATAAAAAATATGTGGGCTATAAAAAGAATATCTACATATGTTTATAGTCATATAAATACCTATATTATACTAATTAAAAATTGTTCATATAGCATATTCACAATTATGTGAAAAGAGAAAATGTTTAGGAAAAAAATTGGGGGAAAGATGAGGAAATGTACAAAAATGTTAACCTTGGGATTAAGAGTAATTTATCTTTCAATGTTTTTTGTAGTTTCCAAAATGTCTTTAATAATCACATTTTACTTTTATTAAAGATTTATTTTTATTGTTTTTGACAGAGAGAGAAATACAGAGAGAAGGGGGAGGGCCCAGAACAGTCTCCATAGTTGCACATCATTGGTTTTTCCACATAGTTTCATTCCACAGGTGGGTGCGGAGCTGCACAGGGCAGGAACTGGGCCAGGGTCTCACCCCGGTGAGAACTGAACTGGGGGAACTCCCCAGTTCAGCATATGGGTCTACACGGGCCGGAGCCAGGGCCAGGATTTGATCCTCGGTCCCCAGGGCTGCAAAATGAGCACTTAACCCACTGAGCCATCACGGCTTCCCCACATTTTACTTTTATGATAGAAAAAAATAAACATTAAAAATTATATTAAATTAAAATATAGTCTCCACCTATCTTTATAGTCCAAATACAGAAGGTAAAATCAGAGAGACAAGAAGTTAATACACCTTCAAGTTCTTTTCAGCTCCATGATTCTGCATTAATGAAATTGTTTATGGTTTCTTAACTTTTTACTTTTTCCTGCTTGGCAACTACTACTGATAAAGACAAGACACAGTTCATAAATCAGACAAAACAAAAATATATGTATAATGCCCAATACCAATGAATATACAGTTGGATGAGCTTTATCAGACATTACTGCATTGCAAATTGATACCACCTTTCTGGAAAGCAATTTGACAATATAAATCTAAAGCTATAAAAAGTGTTTATGCCCTATAACCTAGTTATTTAACTTTTGGAATCCTAAGGGGAAAACCTGAAATACTAGAGAACTTTATGCATAAAGGTCTAAATTAAGAGTGGTATGCAGTCATAAAAAAATTACAATTATGAATAACATGTAGCAACATGGAAAAATGTTCATGATACAGGATTAAGTAAAAAAAATAATAATAATAATAAAGATATGTGTGTATCCTACAGTTATAACCACTTCATAAAATGCTGTGAAAAAATCCTGGAAGGAAGTATTACCAACATGTTCACAGTGCTTGTATACAGACGGTGGAATCTTAAGGGAGTTTTTTGTCTGTTTGTTTTTGTTTTTTCTTCTTTTCTTATTTACAAAATTTTTTTTTT